>MNCI01004997.1:36455-59119 GCA_015680685.1 Gnetum montanum | reverse complement strand
GAGATGCCACAAGGGTTGGACCACTAGAGGAAATAATAGTTTCTTCACCAGGTAAAGCACCTCATGGGAATCAATGAACACCTCTACAAGGTGTTTTCCAATGGGTAATTCGTTGGTGTGTCCCTGATGCCAATTAACTACATGTTCTTCAAGATGTTCATGAAGGTCCTTGTGGAGGACACTATGCTGGGAGATGCATGACCATTAAAATCCTGATGGTAGAGTGCTATTTTCCAACACTCTTTAGGGATGCTTACCATTTCATCTGCTCTTGTGAATGATGCTAATGAGATGGTGGAATGATTGCTTGAATGGAGAGACCTCAACAATGGATTCAACCTTTAGAATCATTCAACATTTGGAGCATTGATTTCATGGATCCCATCATGTCCATGTCAAATGAAAATGTGTATATCATAGTTGTTGTTGACTATTGTACAAAAATGGGCAAAAGCAGTAGCTATCATCAATTGTACATCTTCTACTGTTGCTTAGTTTGTACAGCAAAATGCTTTAAACAAGTTTGGTGTGCCATGTGCATTAATTTCTGACAATGGAACTCATTTTACAGGCACTACATTTCGTAAGCTTAGCAACGCTTGGGGGTTGAACACAAACTCACAACACCTTACCATCCCTAAGCTAATGGTCAAGTTGAGGTTACTAATAGGGAAATCATAAGGATACTAATAAGAAATATTAGCAAATATAGGAAGGATTGGAGCACAAAATTAAATGATGCCCTTTGGGCCTACCGCTTAACTTGGAAACTTCCTATAGGCTACTCTCCTTATGAGCTTGTGTACAGTAAACTACTAACACTTCCTATTCAATCTAAACTTCGTACACTTTCAATGGCTTGTGACCTTGACCTTGACTTAAGTTTGGCCTAAAAGGAAAGACTAATGAATCTCAACTTGCTAGATGAAAAGCGATTAGTAGCCTTATCATCTAACAAGTTGCACAAGGATTATAATAAAAAGCTTCATGACCTAAAAGTTAGAAAAGTTAAATTTCAACTAGGAGACAAGGTTCTCTACTAGCACCCCATACATGTACCTCAATAAAATAAGTTTCAAATGTTGTGGGAGGGACCTTACATCATTTACAAGACTTTTCCTTCAGGGGCCATGATGATTTATAAACCTGAGAGCCCAAACAAGAAACAACTAGTCAACATTCAACAAATTAAACCTTTCCATGAGCATAAGCTAGCTAACACAACAACAACCTCATCAGATGGACAACCATGCTCCATATTTCACATCTCCTCCTTTCAACTTAGTCATGGGGGAGATGGCCATTCATGTTAATCATTCAAGTAGCTCCTCAGTTTTTTAACTTTTTTGTTTTACACATTTTTCATTTTACAACTTTTTGTTTTTATGTTATTAATATTTTCTAATTTTTGTTTTAAACCATCGTTAGTACATTTGATATCTCTTAAATAATTTACACTTTCTTCTATATTTTCTTTTATTTGGTGTGATTTTCAAACTTTTTTTTAATAAGTGCCAGGTACATTAGTAATGCGTTACTTGATGGTGGTATGTACTATTTTTGTTATTTAATTGTTGGTGTCTGATTTCTAGCTTTGAATTTTGTTACAGATAATTAGGACATGGTTTCTTTTTCATGTAATAGGTAGTGAGTCCACAATCTCCACCCATCCACACACTCTATGGTTTTCCTTGTTTTGGAAACATGCAGTCCCTTTTTCATTAATAAAACTTTAATAAATTTGTAACTTTGGTAGTTTCCACAATTGGGAAGGATTCAAAGGTTTGAATAGGATGTGGCTTTAAGGAGATTCAGTATTCTTTGTACTTTTCTATTTGCCTAGGTGCATGTGTGTTTCCATGAATATCTTACCGTTCCATGCTAATCAATAAAAGAAGTTGAATAAGTCCTTGCATGGTGTGGTTATCATTAGAAAAAAAAGATGAGGATTCAAAGCACACCCCTTAGACAAAATAAATGCATACGTCCTTGCATGGTGTAGTTCTCATCAAGAAAAAAAAAGGATGAAAATTGAAAGCACACCCCTTGGACAAAATAAATGCATGTGTCTTTGCATGGTGTGGTTCCCATTTCAAAAAAAAAAAAAAAAACAATGGGAATTCAAAGCACATCCCTTAGATAGAATAAATGGGCTACAAGCACTAGTTATGGGAGTCATATTCTCTAATTAAGGCCCTTCCTCACTTCCTACTTCTTCTTTAATTTGGAATGGTGGTTGTTGTGTGGAAGCACCCTTGTGTCTCAGGGGATGGATTGGTCTTAGAATGTTAATGTAAAGTCATTGAAAGTGGTTGGTTTTGGTCTAGACTAAGGATGAATCCTATCATGTTATTTAACCACAAAATCTACAAGGGACTTAATGCGATCGTAATTAGGAACTCCATTCCCCTCTCTCTCTCTTATCCATTTATGCTTTCCAGTTCCACCTCACTGTCAATTTCATGTTTTGGTTTGATGTCCTAGTTTGATGTGTCAAAATTCTTAGTTAGTTACTTCCAGGTTTTTGTACTTAACCTTCTGTAACCATTAATCATCCACGGACTCTTTGTTTTGAAGTTATGCAAGGGCATAAAAGCCTTGTGCCTACATTGTGGAGGACCCACTTGCATATATTTTGTTGAGTTAGTTAAGTTATTTACCCTTAGGCATTTTTACAATCAAGTTCTTTCTATTTATCCCATCAAAGACATCCAATTATACACATCTTCACAACAGTTTTTAGTGAACTCTTATTTTCATTGTTGTAAATTCTTATATCCTCTTCAAATATTTTCTTGTGTTGAACCTTTTTGAATTCATGGACCGCTTAATCTAATTAACCCTATTTGTAAGCCTTCCTGCTAACACTATCAAAGAAACCAATCTATCACAATCATAACTTAACTGAGTGTAACCATCGACGAGACAAGGCATTTAATAGTTATTTGTTACACATTTCATACTAATTCATGATCCTATTATGATTGCAATGGGAAGCATGGACTAGAAGTAGGACTATTTTCACCAAGGATGATGCAGTACCACATAATGAGGATCATTCGTGATTGAAGGATCTCTTCTCTCTCTCTCTCATTCTCCTACTACCAAGAGACATTGGATGTCAATATTCTTCAAGGTGTTCACTCCTCTTCTCATGAACACCCAATGTTGTAAAAATTATAATTTTGTACATTTGGGCACTCAGAGTCTATATGTCTGTTTCATCTAAGTTAGTTTGTCATGTCAATCAATAATCCCATACCTACCCAATATGTTATATTGTAAAGAACTTGTTCCTTCTCTTCTTCACTCGAGGACAAGTTTCCATTTAGTTGTGGGGGTATGATGAATCACTATTTGATGTTGGCCATGACGTTAGGTACGAGATGTTGGGGCCTAGATCTAACGTTGGGGTATATACCCTAAGTCTATAAATACCATGCATGGGCTCTAGTTTTGGAAGAAATTCATTAGTCAGTTTTTAGTTTTCAAGCAAGGTAGCGAAGCTCTTGCTCCTTCCTAGAGTTATTGGGTCGCACAAAACTTATATATATGATCCCCACGGTGCCCAAAATTCATTTTCATCATTTGTAGCTAGGGGAGTTCAAATTTTATTTTGCGTCTTAGATCTCTACACACCCACTTTCCAATTGCAATAATTGGCTCTCTATCACTCCAATTTCCATGTTGTCTAAATCTATCTAAACTTGGAGTGTTCACGTTAGTTGTGAAGGGGTGCTTGCATGAGAAACTTGCATCACTTTTTTGAAATATGCTATCACTCAAAGGATATTATAAGGGTAAGAATGCTAAAAACCATAAGTGTTATACTAAAAAATCAATTGTGGTAAAGCTAGAAACCTTAATCTTTTCACCCAAGGGACCATAATTATTATAATAAGTCATACATAAGGAAAAAGGAACCAATTGCAAAGGGTCGTAAAATACAATAAACACTTTTTAGGGATTTTTCTTGGAAATTTTTCTAAGTTTGTAATCATATGAACTAAGAACTTAATGAACTAAGGTAATGAGTAAGGTATAAACTACTTATTGATAAAGAACACAACCTTAATAACACCTAATCTTTGCTTGATTACAAATGGCCCCAAATAGAGGAGTGCCAGGAAAACCTTCATAGAGAGTACCCAAACATCCAAGGGGTGGTAGGGGATAGTAGGGTGAGCTAGTAGAACACAAGGAGTAGGAGGCCCAATCTTTCAGCATCCATCAAGAGACTTCTGTTACTGGATAGTTGGTCCAAGGAGAGATCGCATAACCACTAGCTCCCATGTAGGGACAACATTGCACGTTGCCCCCCGAATACCTGAGGCCATCCAAGAAAAGTCCATGTTGACCATGATTATTGTGGAGATGAATTTTGGCCCATTTATGGGTTTTTCCCTAGAAGCAGTTTGAACGCAACTTTAGGCATCACCCTTGTGGCTCATTCTTTTAGACAGTGGTGAATGGTACCTTGGTGAGACCCACCAATTCTGGCACAACAAAGATGAAGGCACCACTATAAACATCTATGGAGTTAATGTCTCTTTCTTAGTTAAGGCAATTGCAACAACTCTTAATTTGCAACATGAAGGGGCTAAAGTAGCCCAACTATCCACTAGGTTTGATCCCAACAGTAGAAACTGTGGTTGAAATAGGCATAAAGTAAAGAAGACAAAACATATAATGAACTGACTTTGGAGGAGAGGATGTATTTCAAGATTGGTACATACCATCTCTTCCCAAACAAAGGGTTTAATAGGATCTCAACATTTGTAGCTAGGGGAAGTGCCATTTTAATTAGTAAATATGTGGCTAATCTTCCCCAATTCTACTTTACTAAAATTTAGAGGTAGTTTAAGGAGAAAAAGGTAGAAAAACCAACACTCCCATTCCCTTGCCTAATCAGAAAGTTATGCAAATGTGCTAGAATCTTAGTGTATACAAATGATATCCCTAGGAAGGCTTAGAACGCCTCTTTTATTGAACTCATCAAACTTGCAGCACCAAGAAAAGATCTTGTTGAAGAGCAAGAACTGGAGAAGGAAGCAGAGGTAGAAGTAGAAGTACAATGTGAGCCTGAATAGCACCTAGAAACATAAGCTTCACCACCACTACCATCATAAGATTACATGCCCTCAATGAGTCATTTGCAAAAAATTGCTAAGGTTGTTAGTTAGGGAAGCAGAGATGAGTCTAATTTCTTTAGAGTAATTAATCATGTTGTACAACCCATCATTTCAATAGATCTAACAAGGGGAGAGATCTCATTACAATCAGGAGGAGAATCCCAGTGATCCAGAAAATCTCTGGAAATGTCACATCCTTCGAAGTGATGCTTGAAACTGGAGAAGGTCACACAATTATGGTAATGCAGCATTAGGATGTAGCAAGTGCAATAGAAGTGATTACGGATCATATTAAAGAATCATTCAATGTGCCTGTTGTGCCCCCAGTAGATCTTACTGGGACTAAAGATGCACATATGTTGGTTGGGACTTCGATGACTCCTACAGTGCATGAGGATGTACTTAATCATTTGCTGCAAATAGGGTAAATGATGATTACCTTGTTTGACATCCCCACTGATAACACTGCAACACAGTTAAACCTCATAGCCACCAAAGAGAATTTGGTTGTGGTTGAAGTTAGGGTGGAGCATGCAAAAGTGGAAGTGCAGAAGTTACAACAAGAGTTGGTCATCCTAAGTGTTGAATGATGGGACCTTGCTAGGTTTGTTGCACCTAACTAGCTAGAACAATTCAAAACGAAGTTCTTGGCCAAGCTAACTAAGGAGAGCATAGTTGTAGAACAAGAAAAGGAGAAGGCAGTCTGGAATGCCTCAGTTGCTGATGCATAGTCCTATGCATATAAAAAGGCATTGATCATCACAAAAGAGAAAAACAAGCGACTCACCGTCAAAAATTCAAGGTTGATCACAATTGAAAAGCAAAAAAAAAAAAAAAAATATTCTTGAGGAGAGTGTCCACCAATTATGAGAACTGGTGAGGGTCAATTAGGAAATTAATAAATTGGCTAGAGAAAATAGAATCCTCTCAATGGAAGAGGTCCACACTATTTGACAAAAGTTTGTAATAGAAATTAGTGCATGGCAGAATGAAGCATGAAAAACTGAAGGAGCACTTCTACGACTAGGTGGGCATGCATAAGCAAATAAATGAGAAAGAAATATAGATGGCTAAAGCTTGCATTGGGTCCCTATTAGCAAAAAATCCTAAGTGGTAGCCAATTCTGGATAGTTATGCATTGGTCCAACAGGCAGAAATAAAGAATAAAGACTTGTAGATTGAAGATTTGAAAAAAAATATGGTGTTGGCTAACCTTAGATATGCCAACCTTACCATGTTAATAGTTGGTCAACCTTGAAATGAGCTAGAGAAATAGGTAGCAACCACCTATGCATTATATGAAAAAGAGTTTGTAGATTGGAAAGACGCTTTGCAGAAGCTCCATGTGACAAACTCAGAATTAGAGGTGATCAAAGCTCACTACCATGCATAGAGGGATGTTGCCTCGGACCTAGCTAGGAGATTGAAAAATTATCACAAATTAAGAGAAAAAGCTAGGGCCTTTGAAGAAGAACAATGACAATTTATGGTATGGTACATGAAGGCTAATCAAATGTTTCTGTAGCTGCCATGTCCTTGGGATGTACCGGCATCAACACACAATGATTCAGGAGCCTAGACAATACATGACTCATGGAAAAAAGAAGAAAATTTGCAGGCATTGCTTGATCGCTACAAATTTCACAAGCCTTGTGACAAAGGGAAGCACCTAATGGAAGAGCCACCACCACTAGGAACTACATGAGCTTCCTCAATTGTATGTCCTATAATATTGTGTCTCATTTTTGCACTACACCATTGTTGCATGTATAAGTCCATTTGTTTATTTTTTTTGTCTAAGTTAGTTAATAATAACATACTTTTCCACCAATTTTTATAAAGAACTTGTTCCTCATTTTTTTAACTCAAGGATTAGTTTTCATTTAGTCGTGGGGGTATGATGAGTTATCATTGTATCAGCCCAAATATCGGATACACGATATTGGGTCCTAAGAAATGATGTTTGACATCTGATATTGTCTCTTCTGTGCTAGCCTATAAATACAACACTTGGATGCATGGTTGGAACATAGTTTTAGTTCTCAGTTTTTAATAGTCTTTCTTAGATATCTGCATTCAAGTTCTATTATTCCCAGTGCATGTCCGTAGTGTGATGTTTGTAACCGTACGTTACTTTTGTTCGAGTGTGACATACTTAGACACATTACATGACTGGAAATAAAGATTAAGATTACTTCCATCATTTCCGCACTCACTTAGATTTATTATTTCTTTAATTGTTTAATTATTTATTATTTTATTTAGTTAATGTTTCCATTTATTGCTATTTACTATTCGTGTCATTAAGTAGAATGAGTACAATTGAATCATGAGCACTTTAGAATGAGTACAACTGAATCATGAGCACTTAAGTGTAAGTACTTGGTAATCTAGCAATGTATCATTTGGCAGACCTAGTGATGTGCGCTTGGCAATCCTAGTGTACGGATGATTAGGAACGAATACTTATTGTACATAGGTGAGTTTAGGTTTTATTTTCCATTGTTCATTAACTTAATTAATTTATCTCTTTATTTTCATTAGGAGCAACATAGGATTAGATAACATCATATGTCTCACTTTGGACTAAACCATACATGACAAAGCTACCACTAGTCCAAGTGGGAAGATAACAAACTGCAATCAAAGCATAATGATCTAGATGCCACAACTAGTCCCATCCATAGAATTCAATCAAATCATGTGTGAATGCTTGTGATTCGTATGGTTGGGCGTAGGGGTACCTCACCACTCATTAGTAAGCCATGGTTTACAAGAAATCTACAACAATTCTTCAAAGTTTCTTCTTTCCTCAAAATCATTCTTCCAAAAATCCTTTCTACCTTTGAAGGCCCTTTTATAGTGACATTAGGGTAGTTACAAAAAATCTTGAGAATTTAAGGTTATTACAAATATCTAGGGGATTAATTCATAACCACCCTAAGAAGTTGTAACTTTTATGAGAATTTTAAGCCAAAGTTGGCAAGTGTCCTACCCAATAACTAACTTATAAATCTCTTATATTATTTTTCTTAATATTTTTGAGGCTTTATCCTTAATATGATTTCTCCATTTTTTGGCACATTAACCCTTATAATATATCTTCCTATAGGGTAGAAATAATTTTATGCTTTTAAAGCAAAGATAACTCTAATTTAAGGTGCCTTCTTCAATTTGAGTTCATCCAAATATAGTTGTAAGATAACCAATATATGGTTCAAATTTAATCATTATTCTTCTTCTTTCAATATCATGGTTTAATCATATGATTATTTCTTTGGTCGTTTTATAATTTCATATCAAAACATTAGTGCAAATATACATAATGAAAACCATAATGTTTTGGAAAATAATTGTGGGTGCCATTGGAAATGAAAAATTGCAATAGTAAACATGGCCAAACTGTCGATGAGCAACCATGATGTGCTTTCACATACTCCATCAACACTGCGTGCCTCTATAAGGCAGCAACCACATGTTCATAGCTTCATATTTGCCTCCATGTCTAGTGTAGTACTGTATAATCTTTGATTAATTTCTCAAACACCACTCTACAACATGCAAGGTTGCAAAAATGACACTAATATGAGTGCCTCTATAGTCAGGTAATCTACTAGCAAGCCTCTACAATTTCTACTATGAGTTTCCATAATGCCCTTTGTTCAAAAATTAGCAACGATAATAAGGTAAGTATTACAAGGGTTTTAAGGGTTTCGCAGTCAAGGTGTCCACATTTTAAGGAGACTTTTGCAACTACTAGTTTGTTTGCAAACATGTAATTTTAATGGCTATGGAAGCCATGGATCTAAGAGCATTAATTCTCAGACGAGCTTAGTGCTCCACAAAATGATCCGTGTGGACTTTTTTATCTTAAATCTATGATGCACATGGCTAATTGCTATGTTTTAGGCCACATTTCATGCTGTGGATGCCACATTTCCTTTTAAACAAGCAAGGGTTTAATTCTAGAAGTCGACAAATCTGGCATCGTTGGAGACTATTTGGTATTTCTTGAAGTTCAAATCAGCACTAGGCACCATGCCATGGCCACTAATTTCTTGGACATCTATTGCAACAACTTTGCATAAAAACTTTGGATAGAATTTAATATTTTGATGAATGTCGTTTTGGAAATTTTGGAATTGATTATTTAATTTTGAAAGTTTATCAACTTTCCAATTAAAATATACATTTTCTTACATGGATATATCCCTCACGTAAATCCAATACTCTCCTCCAATGTTGCTTTGGTGTTTTAATTGAAATATCACCTTCAAAACCTTTTCCTTGTATTTGGTATTTGGTAGTTTAGCTTCAAATATATTTTTATAAAACTAAAGTAGCATAACTTTATCAACTTTAAAAAAGCCTACCAAGAATCATCACTGCTCCATAATAATGATGAAAAGGTGACAAAAATAGAAAACACATATTCTTCCGCTCCATCCACATCCAAATTCTCCAATGAATAATAAGCTTCCATCATTGTCCAATAAAAATGTGACAACTGTCATGCTGACAAAGATCATTATCCATTGGATCAAGGCAAGAGCACTTTCTCAAAAGTGAATAGATCTGAGAAGTCCCTTGGTATACCTTCAAGTAGCAAGACAAAAACCATGCAAGGCTCTACTCGATTCTAGATCATGAGTAAACCTAATATCACAAGATATGTATCAAGCCTGGAATTTATTACCATTAAAGAAAAGCAACATTCGGCTAGAGCTTGCAAACCAGTCAATCATAGTTCCACTAGGATAAGTGGATGATGTGATCACTACTATTAGTGGTTAGTCCTACCTTGTTGACTTTTTGGTCATTCGTATAGGTAAAAATAAGGGAGAGTTCCCAATTATAATGGAAAGGGCTTGGCTTAATATGGTAGATGCTAAGCTTGGTATCAGAGATTTGTCCTTGGAAATTTTCAAGGAAGATGAAGTTGGGATTATTTAGAGACACAAAGTTCCATGTATCACATACAATGATAATGGGTGTAGTTGCATGTAGAAAATATTTGCAACCAAACAAGAAGATAGTATAGCATGCAACAGATGTGTTGAAGAAATGTGTTTGCAAAAATGCTTGTATGTGGCAGCCACTCAACAAGAAAGCATCTAATGGTTGATTACATATAGTGAAATTGAATCAAACATATACATGGAACCAAAAAATTAGATAATAAGTGCCTATTTAGAAGAAGTAAACAAGTTAGAGCAATTGAGAAGAAGACATCCCTATCCACATGTAGGTCAAGAAGAAGAGATAGAATGGGGACAATTAGAAATCCTAGATAAAGTTGAACTAGAATCATTAGAAATAAAGGTCCTCCTAGTAGTTCTTAAATATGCTTTCTTGAATAATTAAAAGCCAATTGTAATTAATGCCAACATGAATGAAGAGCAAAAGCAAAAGTTGTTAGAAGTAGGTAACAACATTTGCATGGTCCTATGATGAGATCATAGGCATTGATCCTAGAATTTGTCAACATTGGATATATATTGATCCATCAATAAAACCACAATACAAACCATAGAGAAGGCTAAACCCAAAACTCAAAGAAGTAGTTAAGCAAGAGTTGGAAAAATTACTAAAGGCCGGATTCATATATCCTATTGTGGATAGTGATGGATTAGTCCTTTGGTAATCATTTCAAAGAAGGGAAGAAAGTGGAGAGTATACATATTCTTATAATTATTGAACTTTGCTACATTGAAGGATCATTTTCCTTTGTCATTCATTGACCAAGTCTTGGATACTATTTTAGGACATGAGTACTACAATTTCTGGATAGGTACAATGGATATAACTAGATCCGCATTGTGCTTGAGAACCAAGAGAAGACAATGTTCACATTCACTAGTCCATTGGGAATGTTTGCTTACAAGAAAATGCCTTTTGACCTTTGCAATGTGTCTGCTACCTTCCAAAGACTAGTACTCAACATCTTTAAGAAACAAACAAGAAATGACGCTGAAGTATTTATGGATGACTTTTCCATGTATGGGCTAGATTTTAAACAAGCACTAGATTATTAAGAGAAGGTATTAAAAATATGTGTACAGACTAATCTAAAGCTCAATTGGCAGAAGAGCCATCTTATGGTCTAGGATGGGATCATATTAGGGGAAAAAATCTTACAGAATGAAATAGAGGTGGATTCTAACAAAGTTAGAGTCATCTAGAATATCACCCAGAGGCTGCAAACCATCAAGGATGTTTGATCATTTTTGGGCCATATGGGGTACTATAGAAGATTCATAGAAAAATTTTCAAAACTTGCAAAGCCACTAGTTGAGCTAACCAAGAAGGATGCACCGTTTTAGTGGATTGAGTCCTATGAAAAGGCCTTTGAAACCTTGACACATAAGCTGATCATGACACCAATCCTAAGAGCTCCAGATTGATCCAAACCTTTTCATATGATGATAGATGCTTTTAGCTATGCACTGGGCATAGTATTGACACAATTAAATGACTAGATGAGGCCATATTATATCCATTGCACCAGTAGAAGCATGATTGGGACACAACTTAATTACACCACAACAGAAAAGAAGCTAATGGTAGTGGCGTATGCATTGGAAAAATTTCGACATTATGTGCTCATGAACCTGATCTATGTCCACACTAATCACAATGAAATTCGTTTTCTTGTGAACAAACTAGTAGTCAATTCCCAGATGATTAGATGACTTATTATCTTATAGGAGTTCAACATAATGATGATCAACAAGAAGGACACAAAGAATGTTGTAACTAAGCACTTTTTGAGATTTAGATGGTACTCAAAAGACCATGCAAAACCATTGTTAGAAAAATTCCTTGACAAAAATTTGTTTCCTAAGATAGTAATGGTTGTATGCTCAATAGGAAAGTCATGGATAATTGATTATCTGACTTATGTAACAACACAAGAGCTTTCTTTTGAGTGGAGCAAGAAATAAAAATAGAAATTCTATCATAAGGTGAAAAGATACATGGAAATAAATAGAAACCTTTACAAGATTTGTGCAAATAGGTTAGTCTAATGGTGAGTATCAAAATGAGATCAACAATGGATCCTACAAGATGCACATAAAGGTCCATGTGGTGGCCATTATGCAGGATGTAGAACGACACTAAAACTGATGATAGCAGGTTATTTTTGGCCTATCTTATTCTCAGATGTGCATACCTTTACACAATCTTGTGAAAGATGTCAAAAATATGGAGGAATAACAACCAGAAATGAAGGGCAACAGCAAAGGATATAGCCATTGGAACCATTTGATATATGAGGAATTGACTTTATGGGTCCCATCACACCAATGTCAAATGGGAAGGCCTATATAATTATGACTATGGATTATTACACCAAGTGGGCAAAGGCAACATAATCAAAGATTGTATAGCCAAAATAGCTACTAAGTTTTTTCAACATGTGGTAAATCTATTTGGAGTATTGATGATGCTTATTTTAGATAATGGAACTCATTTTACTGGTGCTACTTTTAAAAAGCTCATGCAATAGGCTGGGGTAAATCATAAGTTGACCACACCATACCACCCCCACACCAATGGCTAAGTAAAAGTCACTAACTATGATATTACTAGAATATTAACTAAGATAGTAGATTTAAAATGATGTGGAAATTACCCATTAGTTATTCTTCCTATGAGCTAGTTTACGATAAGTTACCCACACTACTAATCCAGGTAGAGCTTCAAAATTGAGCTACTACCAGCCAACTTGACATGGACTTGAGCTTTGCCTAAAGAGAGCTCCTAATAAACCTTAATTTGTTGGAAGAAAATAGGCTCATGGCACTTATGAGCAATGAGATCAACAAGAACTACTCCATGCATAGGCACAATGCATGTATAAGGTAAGTATTGATATAGCCAGGTGAAAAGGTCCTCTATTGTAACCCCAATCATGTCCAACAAAAGGTCAAGTTTCAAATGCTTTGCAAGGGACTATACATCATTCAGGCTAATTACCCTTCTAGTGTCATGCTTATTCACCATCTGTCTAGCCCACATAGGTTTATCTTGGCAAACGTCTAGCAAGTCAAACCTTATCATCAATATCCTAACTCTGTTAAGGATTCCATCCAATCCATCTACATGTCCTCTACTTGTTCACTTTTCCAGTTGACAAATTCTAATCATAGTCATGGGGGTGTCCATTGGGAAGCATAGGTACCATCCGAGTTTTTCACTTTCTTAGTATTTTTTCTACTTTCTTGATATATTTTCCTTTTCCTTTATATTTTTCAATTCCTTAATAATTTCTCCATTCTTTGATATTTTCTAATTCTTTGGTAATTTTCCATTCTTTTTATTTGTTAATTCTTGATATCTTTCCTAATTTTTCATAATTTTTCTTCATTTTACTTGTACATACTTTTGTGAATTTTTAATAAAACACATTGAATAAGGTAAGATGTAGTTCCAATAAGGTAAGGATTCCTTTATATTATTGATCAAAACGGACTAATTATCTATACAGTGAGACCACAACATACATCCACCCATTCCAACAATAAGAGCTTCTTACCATGGCTATAATGATATTCTTCTCATAATAAAATTAAAAATAAACTCGTGATCATTATGCATGGAAAGAAGAGTGAAGAACCAAGTGGGAATGCAAAGGGTGTGATATTAAGGGGATTTGTGGATTCTCTTGGATTACTACTATGAGTTTTATCTTGTTGTTGAATATGTATTATATCCTTGTAGATCTAACAAAAAATGGGAGTAAGAGTATAATAAGTGTTGCCTTACCATGTTACTAGAAGGACATGTTACCCATGCCTAAAGGTAGTCCTTTGGTAAGGTCAGCAGAGTTAAGAATAAAATCCATGCATAGAATAAATTTTTATGGGGCTCCACTAGAAAGACATGTTACCCATGCCTAAAGGTAGGCGACTTCTTAGAAATCTAAAAAAAAATAAAAAGTGCAATGAATAAACCCCTCCCTTGAACAACACGCTAAGTGATAATACTCCTTGCAACATTGATAGTCTTATGGTAGTAATTCTTAGAGAAGAAACAATGCGATGTTATTGGAAAGTGGTTTGGACTTTGTTTGAATCTTGAAAAGAAAAGGCTAATGATTACTTTAACCACTGCTTACACACAAGAATTCATTATGCCTATGGTAAGACACCTCACGTCCTAGTTTTAGCAATCCCTTCTACAACCCATCACACCTCATTGTATATTTAGTCATAACTTTAGGATTTTATGTAACATAACATGATTCTTCCAATCTAGTGATACTCATATGCGTGTTTTGCTAAATAGGCATGTGTTACATTCAACTCCTTGAGTGCTTAAGGACACTTTTAGCCGTGGTTATACAAGGGCACTAAGGGCTGGAGCCTACTTTGGGGTGGATCCACTTGTATAACTTTTATATTTCATACTTTGCAAGAAATTCCACATCATCTTGTGCCTTTCAAAATCATCAACAATCTAATAAATACTTCCCTTACTTTCCAAAACCTATCCATATACCTATAACCCTTTATCCATCTTCTATACACTTAATAAACTTTCATTGTTGAGATTCCTTCTTTATGGACTTTAAATGTGTAATTTTTGAAATATGGGCATGATGGCTACTCCAAAACCTTGTGGAAATGCTTATTGTCTTCCAATTATCTTGTTTGACTCATGTTTTCCAAGAAAAGTTGATCAAAAACTTGGAAATTTTCATGGTGATGTCATGATACTATGTATGAGCCCCTTATACGTTGTTGATACAATGTTGTATTAATGATTTCACTCTAATAAAAATACTATATATATGCATGGGAAGTTAGAAAATTTTTCAATCTTCACATTTGCACCAAGAAAAACTTTTTTCATTTTCTTTTTGAGCTCTCATAAGCTAACTTCCAAAGCCTATAACTTTGTCCTTATAGCTTCAATTTTGAAAATTTTTAACCATGTTGATCCCAGAGCACTCAACTTAGTCATGGGGGTGACATTAAGGAAATTTGAGCTAAGCCAAATTTTCGAAAAATTTTCTAATGTCGAAAGATTGTATAAAGGTAAGTAAGATGAAATACTAAAGATATTATCATGAATTGATTAAATTTCAACCAAATAATTCAACATATTCTCCTAATAATTCATTCTACCTATTCTAAGTGTAGGAGGTCATGGTAACTAAAGGTGCAACACTGGGATATCTTCTTGAAAATTTTGCTAACACTGCAATCATAGTATGATAAAAACATGATCTAACCAAGGGTAAGATCAAGGTTAAGGACCATGAAAAATTTGATGAGAACACTCTAGTAATTTTAAACCCTTGTTGATTGTAGATGATCCTAAAGAGAATACCAGAAGGAGGATCTTTACAACTTGGGAGAAAAAGACCTAGAGATCGTGGGAGAGGTTGAACTACAAAATAGAATCCACAACCATAGCATGTAAAATAAGAAGCCCAATCATTCAACATTCATCAATAGACACCTACTACTGAACAATATGCACAAGTAGAGGTAGAAGCCCCACAAGCACCTAAACAAGGACAACATCTCACACTATTACCAAAATGCCTCCAAGCTATCCAAGAGAAATAAAACATGTTCATGGTTATCATGCAGTTGAATTTTGGTCCATTTATAAAATTTTCTATAGATGCTGTGAAGACACAACTTCAATCATCTTCCTTATGACCTACATTGTTAAATAGTGGTGATGGTATTTAGGGGAAACGTACTAGTTTTGGAAAAATAAGCAAGTTGATGCCATTGTTAGAATAAAAGGAGTTTCAGTATCATATTCAGTGGATGCAATTACTAAAGCCCTAAATATGCCAAATGAAGAAGCTAATGTAACACAAATTTCTACACGGTTTGATACAGATGCCAAAATATTGTAACTACACAAAACCTACAGTAGGGAAGGCAAATAATATAGTGAGATGATTGTCAAAGAAAAGATTTACTTCAAGATTATAACTTATCATTTGTTCCCAACCAAAAGGCTTAATAGAATATCAACTTATGCAACTAGAGGAAGTGCCATTTTGATGGAGAAATTCAAAGTCAACATCGCCCATTTCTACTTTCTAGAAATTCAAAGGTGGTTCAAGGAGAAGAAGGTAGGGAAACCAACACTGTCATTTCGCTACCTATTAAGGAAGCTATGCAAGCAAGAAAGCATACTGGGTTACACCAATGATGTTTTAAGAAAAGCCCAAAATTCTTCATATGCAAAAATGTCAAAACTAATGCCTCCTAAAAAGGATCAATTGAAAAACAAGCAAGTACTTAGGTAGCTATAGGCTTAACTCCTATTGATACCATCCAAGATACTCGTCAACAACAACAAGTGAGACCTAGTAGCCAACCACCAACTAACTAGCAACAACAACAGCAATAGCAACAAGTTTCACCATAACCACCTTAGGACTATAGACCCTTAATGAGCAATTGCAATAGATTGCAAAAATAATAAGCTAGGGAACAAGAGAGGGTGCCAATCTTTATAGATTCAGAGAAAGTGTAGTTAGACCCAAAATTTCAATAGACCTTGTAAGTGGAAAAATTTCATTGTAGTTAGAAGGAGGGAATGATTGGTCACAACAAATCTCAAGGAACACTGCATTGTTCCAAGTGATGCTAGAAACATGAGAAGGAGCCATAGTTATGGTTATGCAGCATCAAGATGCAAGAGGGGTTGCTAAGGTGATCACTGATTATATAACAGAATCATTCAATGTTCTTATTGTACCACTAGCTAATATTTCTAGAGTGAGAGATGTTCAGATGCTTGCTGTATCTTGATAACTCCTGCTGAACACAAGGACCTACTAGATAGACTATTGTAAATAGGATAAGTCATGTAGTATCTTTTTGATATCCCTAGTATTATCACTGTAGTTTAATTTGAATTAATTACCACCAAGGCAAAGTTGGTCATGGTTGAGACTAGGGTGAAGCCTGCAAAGAATGAAGTTCAAAAATTACAAGAAGAGCTAACCACCCGAAGAGCCAAAAGAAGGGACCCAACATAGTTTTTTGTGCCAGACCAACTCAACCAATTCAGAACAAACCATGTGAAATGCCTCATTGATCATAATATGAAGATGGAGAAAGAGAAGGAGAAGGTAGTATGGGATGCATTAGTGGCAAAAGCTTAGATGTATGCTCATGTTAAAGCATTTATTACCCTCCAAGAAGAAAACAAACAATAAGTTGTTGACAATGCTTGGTTGACCAACATTGAAAGACAAAAGAATGTTCTCAAGGAGAGGATCGAGCAACTTCAAGAACATTTAGTCTGTGTCAACCAAGACATGAGTTGCTTGGCCCATGAGAAATAAACCTTATCAATGGAAGAAGTTTTCACTATTCAATAGAAGTTTATAATCAAAATTAGCATGTGGAAAAATGAGGCCAAGAATTATGAACAACTCAAGGAGCATTTTAGGTACCAGGTGGGCATGTATAAACAAATCAATGAGAAAGAAAGCCAAATGGCCAAGGCAAAAATTAGTTCAATTTTTGCATAGAATCCTAATTAGCAACCAATTTTGGATAGTCTTGCTCATGTCCACTAAGCATAAATAAAGAATAAAGACTTGTAGATTGAGGATTTGATGAAATACATGGGATTAGCAAACCTTCAGTATGCTAATCTAACCATGTTGATAGCAAGTAGGCCTAGGAATGAATTGGAACAATAGGTAGCAGTAGTTTATGCATTGTACAATAAAAAATTTGTAGATAGAAAAGATGCTCTATAGAAACTACATAAGGTAATTTTGAACTTGAGATTGTGAAAGCTGGCTATTAGGGCCAAAATGATGTAGTAGATAACTTGGCTTGTTGAATGTTAGATTATCAAAAGCTGAGAAAGATGACTAGAGATTTTGAGGAGGAATGACAACAATTTGCGGCATGGTATGTGAAAGTCAATTAGATGTTTCTGCAAATGCCATGCCCATGAGATATACCTACTCCTTCACATATTTCTCAACAAGCATGGATGGTACGTGATCCCATGACAGAGGAGGAGAAACTTCAAGCATTGCTAAATGGGTATTAATTCAAGAAACTTGATGAAAAGGGGAAGCAACTGATGAAATAGCCATCAGTGCCAAGCACATTGGCAACATCAAACTACTCCATTTTTTATTTTTTTTTTCATATAGCTATGTCAATTTTATAAAAACACCACTATGGAATTATGAGTCATGTAAATAGTCCATTAGCCATGTACAATCAAATCTACCTCCCAATTTTATAAGGGACTTTATCCTTATTTTGTTTTAACTCAAGGATGAGTTTCCAGTTAGTCGTGGGGATATGATGAAGTCAAATTTTATCATGTAATGACATTGTAGCAATGACATCATTGATACGATGTCATCACTCATGCTACGTCATTGATGATATGATGTATCAGGATGTGTACAACCCTATAAATACAACACTTGGACATCTAATCCAACAACTTTTCATTTCATACCTTACCTAAGCTCTTGTAGTTTTGTTTTGTAGTTATAGTAGAGAGTGATTGCCCATAGTGTGATGTTAGATATTTGATTAGAGTCTTTATTAGAGTAAATTGTACTTGGACATAGTTTATGCATGACAATAAAGATTGAAGTTTTTTTCCTTCATTACAACATCACTTAGTTTTTCTTATGTTTACGTAGAATAATTTCCTTATTTTCTTAGTTAATAATCTACTTTTGCAAGTGCTCTACTTTACTTGTTTGTTAGTAAGTGGTATGGATATGATTGGTTTTGAGAATTAATTGTAACTATCTAGTAATCCACTAGTGGCATTGCTTGGTTCACCTAGTAGTAATTCCACTTGATAATCTAAGTGATAGCTACATAAGTCCAGGACGTGAGCAGTAGATTAGGAATGAATGTCTATCAATCTAGGATAGAATAGATTTACATTTCTATTGTTACCTAGAATTTAATATTCATTTTCACCATGTTTACAATTAGGAGCAATAGTGGCCAAAACAACATTAGTAATCATACACCTCATTGAGAGCTAAGCCATACACTTGTACCTCACTAGCTTAAGGTGGAAAGACAACGATCTCAAACTCAAACTTAATTACTAGCATAATAAAATTGCCCATTTTTGAATTACAATTTGGTCATGCACTAGCACTTGTGACTTATATGGTAGAGTATTGGGATACTCCACTGTTCATCAATATGTAACGTCAATGTTGGCCAACTAGTTAGACATCCTCTCATTTAGGTAATGAGCCCAATCATAGGGAGTTTCTTAAATCATGACATTGTAAAGTATTATAAGCCTTAATAGAGAAGGAACCCTATGCTACTTGATTTTATCTCATAATATCCTCGTAATGAAGAGATGATACATGTGAACTAGATTAGGATTCTCACACTTAGTAATAGTATGAGTAGCATTATCATACTTGACCTATTGAGAGATAGTCTTCCAATCAAGATTTGAAAGTTTATTACTTCCTTTAACTCTTGGTCCACCATCAAGCAAATCAAAGTAGTGCCTTAATGAGTTCCAGTTTCAACGCAAAACAACCTCTCTATCCTAAACTTGAAATACAAATAGTCATTGTTTCCTAAAACAATATCTCATCACAATAATCACATTTGTGGATGAGCTCTTAGGAGACCTCAATGTGAACAAAGGAACCAATCTCACATGCTCAACTTTATGAAGGTATCTCCTCCTAGTTTCACCTATCAAACATGTATGACTCATAGGAGTGTTTTGTATATTAGCATGTAGTTTGTGCTTCAACACATTATCAAGATGTATGTACGCAACCGATGAAGTTTTAATTATACCTTTCAAGGAAAAATTGAGTAAAGTTAGATAAAGAATCAAGATAAACCAAAGGCAAGATCAAGCTAAGTACTAGACATAACACTTATAAAAAATAACATTATGTACTTACCTTGTGGCACTAAACAAATTTGAGAGCCCTTTGGTCATTCATCTACCAAATCCAAATTAGGCATCTCATTAAGCACATATACCAAACCTACTCACTAAATGGCATCATATCACCTATGCTCATGAGCTCTAGTCACATTGTTAGGGAATCACACATAGATTGCAGGATGCTAGTTGTCCTTAAGAGCTACCTCACATAGCTTTCCCTTTAGCATCTCCAAGTAAACATATTGTTTGTCAAGATCTTCCAATTTGCAAATATGAGAAACAAAAAAGTTAGAATCATAAACAAGAAAATCTAAATGTAGTTAATGGAATCTTTCTATCTCTTGCATCCCCTCTTGCCCAAAATTGTAACTATGCTCAACCCCACTAGCCCAATGGAGAGCATAGTCCCAAACATCCACTCTGCCACATGGCAACCATAACACATTTTGTGCTAACCTTAACCCTATAAATACCCTATGCTCTCAACATTTGTAGGGTTGGCATTTTGGCAAATCAAGGGTTGGCAAATTTTTGGGTTAGCATAAAGTTACAAATGATCGTAGCCCCATTGTAGCCCAGTAGAACACCATAGCCCATGATACACCGTGTCGACCAACCTGGCAAATGTAGACACACCAATAAGAATTAATCTTCATAGCTAGACACTTCTAAGCCTATGACTATGCTCTTTTGATGTTAACTACACTTAACCCCATTTGGGGTGGTGTTCTACTTCTTTCTCTCTTTGCATTTTTAGCAATTCATTTGCATTTTTTATTGTTTCATTGCATAACCACACCTACAACTACACTCAGGTAGCACTCCCTACATGTTGATGTCCTCATTTTCACTAAAAAATTTGACTACACTTGACACCGTTGACACTACTCAAACACTTAGCATTGTTTTGCATTAGCATCATAGCTAGCCACGCTGCACCCTGGTTAGATTTGGTAAGTCCATGTTCGATCAACAAGACCATTTAGAACATCCCATCTTTGCCTCCAGCAGGCCCTCGCGAGGATTCGGGGTTAGGCTATGCACCTGATGAGTCATGAATTTGTTGGTTGTGATATTGCTACTGTGATATCACACCCATGATATCACAGGGGTTGTGATATCACTACCATGATATCACAATCGTGATATCCCATGGGCTATGATATCACGTACGCGATATCATAGCCGCGATATCACATCAACCGCGATATCGCTTATGCGATATCATGTACGTGATATCATGGCCCACAATGTCTATAAATAAGAGGCAGCTTTCCCAATTTTAGGCATCTAGTTTAGTTCCTTAGCAAAACTCTCGCAGTTTGATCCCTCCAGAGTTAGATTATTTTTTAGTGTATGCCCGCAGTGTGGTGAAGGTAATTGTACAAAATTATTTATTCGAGTGTGACGTACTTGGACATGCACATGACCAGTAATAAAGATCAAGATTACTTCATCATTGCAGCATTCACTTTGTTAATTAATTAATTAATTAATTTTTATTTATTTCTTTCTTAATTAGTCTCTCACCCTTATCTCCTAGTAACGCGGAATGAGTACGACTTGATTACGAGCATTTAAGTGTGACTACTTGGTAACCCAGTGGCAAACCTAGGATCTGCGCTCGGTAATCCTAGTGGTAGTCATGCACGAAGTCCAAGATGTGTACAGATGATCAAGGAATGCATGCTCATCGCACTTAGGCTAGATTAGATTTTCATACCCTTTCCTCCTAGCTTAGCTTAGTTAATATTATTTTCCACTACCTTCAGGAGTAGTGGTTAGATTAGGAACACATCATACACCTCACTCTGGACT
Organism: Gnetum montanum; assembly: GCA_015680685.1. NCBI lineage: Eukaryota > Viridiplantae > Streptophyta > Gnetopsida > Gnetales > Gnetaceae > Gnetum > Gnetum montanum. Next base: position 37,259 of record MNCI01004997.1, on the reverse strand, counting down.
AAACTATATGTGACAAATATAATACTAGTCTAGGTGGGAAGACAATGAACTGTGACCTAAGGATAACTGTCTAGGTGCCACAACTAGTCCATCTGCGGAGTTCGACCGGATTACATGTGAGAATGCTCATATTCGTATGGTTGAGTGTAGGGGTATCTCGCCACTCATCATAGGCGCNCATACGAATTCACACATAGTTTCACAATCATGCCTCTCCTACAAGACTACAATAATGTCATACTTAGTGAGGAAATTCATTGGAGAATCGATGAATTATATGATAATGAAGATTGGAGTATGCAATCTGATGTGGGGGTTTCTTATAAACATGAAAGAAAGCAACATCATCCCAACACACGAAAGCATAACTTACCCGATGACAATGAACCCCTACTAGCCACTACAAGCCTAATGCAAATACAAGAGGCTATTTGAATCTCACGTAGGCATCGTAAAGAGAGCCGTCTACCCAGGCTCAATTTAAATAACTTCCCTACTTTCTTAGGAGGCTATGACTTAGATCCACATCAACATTTACAAGCCTTCTACGATGCTTGCACATGGAACAACATTGATAACGGTTGGTAGAAACTTAAGCTCTTTCCTATGACACTCGTTGGCCAAGCAAAAGTATGGTATAGATCGTTAAAACCAAATTCAATTCGATGCTAGTCAACAATGGTAGAAGTCTTTAACGGAAAATATCAAACCTACGCAAGAGTGTCAGCCTTGAGGAAACAAATCCAAGGATGGAAACAAGCACAACATGAACCCTTGGACATGGCCTTAGAAAGATATTATGCA
>MNCI01004997.1:14960-31283 GCA_015680685.1 Gnetum montanum | reverse complement strand
GATTCCTTGACTAGCCGTACACGTTCGTAGACGCTCGTAATCAAGTCGTAATTGAACCCATTAGGAAAGCAGGAAATAAAGCAATAAATGAAACCATGTGCTGCAAGGTTTATCCAAACAAGTTCATCTTTATTGCCGTACACAACTTGGGTTCAGGTTACAAGCTGCTCGAATAAAGAGCCGTTCACTCTAGGACTCCTACTGCGGGCACATGGGGAAAAATTCTAACTCTGGAGTGATCAATCTGCCAGAGCTTTGCTACACTAGCCAAGATTGGGAAATGAAGGGAGTGTCGCCTCTTATTTATAGAAATGGCGGCGGGACGCGATATCGCGTACGCGATATCGCGACCTACTGTAAATCGCGTCTCATCACTTTGTGTCCTAGAGTACTTAGCTAAGTACTCATGTTATAGCATTTTATTAAATAATTCAAATGAAAATAATAACTTTTCTCTCTATCTATAATTAGCTTCCGATTACTAAGCAATCTTTCGATTTCATCCCAGCATTGTTTAAGACAAAGAAGATTTTTAAAAACTCCTAAATTAGATTTTCACTAAAACTTAATCCCCTATTAATCCATATCCATTGGCAAATAATGTTATTGTTATACATTATTTAGGTAATTTAAAAAAGTACCATCAGTATAGCATAGAAAATAGGTAACATAAGGTTGCAATACAATAAAATTTCTTTTTTTATTGAAGTGACTAAATAAAGCTGAACTAAGACACCCCTGGACCAATTTAAAATGAGCTGTTATCTTAGTGGTAAGAGTCATGGTCTAGTAACCTTAGGTTATATGTTCCATTCCAGTGAGCAAGTTATAAATTAAAAAAAAAAAATCTATAAAAGAGATTTTAAAACTATTCCATATGACAAATCCAAGTTTCAGTTTTAGTAAAATTACCATAAATAATTAATCTAAGATAAATCGAGAGTTATTGGAGACTTGTGATTCATTTTGTATTGTAGATGAACTTGAAGACTTATGTTGAGGACTTTGTGGGTTCTTGTTTTCATTAATTCAATAAAGAATTTTACCTTCTTATCCTTTTCCATCTATTTTGGCATCAAGTTGATCTGAGTTTGGGAGTGATGGCATCCATACAAATTTATTCGCAAATTATACCAGAATAGTTATGGCTTAGGATATCATATTTGTAACAAAAACATTATTAAAAAGTCTTGTAAAAATTTCCAACAAATTATTGTAGTAGAATATATTTTGCATTCAAGCTGTAATATGGATTTGTAAAATATTTTGCCAATTGGTGAAAAAGACAAGGTTCAAGCTATAACATGGACATCTGTAGTTGGAATCCATATTGATTGGAGGTAGTGTATGAGCTCTAGTGCAAATGCAAGTGTGAGCAAAAAATTCAAAAAGCATCATTAATTATAACCATAAGCATCAACATAGCATCTAAATTCTGCAATTTTATGAGTGCATTATACTTGGTTTTGGCAACTCCAAGCTTGAGCAAGGTTTCTAGCAGTAGCTCAATTGCTTCTAGCCAAGCTTGACACCCATGTTTGATGGAGGTATAATCTACTTGAGTTGATAATGATGATAAAGGTTCCAACACTAGCATAAACATCATACTCCGTTATCAAAGTTGTTATCTTCAACCTTCTCGCTTTGCTTCACAATTGTGTGTAAAAAATTTTCAGTTTTGAAAGTAACTATCTAATGTTTGGCCCAACAATGTCATTTGAACTAAGCTAAAAAGGTTAAAAGAGGTAATGTCAACAACATAGTGTGAAAGTTCTTATTAATCATCCTATGATCAAAAAGCTTCATGCCATGAAATGACCTAGTAATTTATCATTTGGGCAAGGCCAGTCTATTAGCTCTCAACGAATGTAATTAGCATGTATCACATATATGGTATTTAATCTAGTTTATATTTTTCTTAACTTCATTAATAGATAAACAATAATTTCAGTTTAATCTCAAAACAAAGATTTAAGGACATGATACTTTAGAAAAATTTAATGACATAAAATTTTTTCATGTAGCCAATATGATAGTTTTGAAAAACTTGATTGCGTTAGATTGGTATACCCATTTAGATCACAAATCTAAATTGCATATCATAAATTACATGCTCTAATCAAGTAAACAGTGCCTCACTAATGTTGTTTAGAATGTTTATATATGGTAAACAATAATCATAAACAACAAAGTTGTTATCAACCATCGTATAATTTCAAACCTCTTTACTAATTTCCACATTTTAATGAAAAAGTCTTTTAAAAAAACCTTCACACCTTTTTGTTCAAGTGAAAGCTCTACCTAAGAGGCTGAGACTTTGATGACTTTACATCTTGGTACTAGTTGTACTCCGTCAACCTTGGCATTAACTAGTCTTTGCCATTTCAAGATCTGTTGAAATTTTGATTTGTCACAATTATTTCCTGGGCAAACTAAACAAATCCTATATCCATGGCAATGGCAATTGCAGTGCAAAGTAGTTTGACTATAGTGCCTTGTGATGAAAATGCTTTATGGTTTGCTCGAAGATGCATCATATTTGAGTGCACATGAAAATGTTCCGTTGTAGTTCAAACTAGAAATAAGAAAGGATCCAAGTGGACTTGAAGCTTGTCTGTCTCACATGGAGTCTTCATGGATTTGGCTAGAGTGAAGGGTTCCAACAAGCATTCTATGCAATAAAGAGAATCCAAGGCAAGGGAGCCTATGACACAGGTCCAAAGGCTATCAAGATTTGATCAAATTTTATTTTCTACTTTTATTAGAGAAACTTCATAAGTTAGACCCATTTTATTGGAATAAGGTTAGGATGATGATGATGATATTACAGAAACTTGTAAAGAACTTTGGTTTTGTATTGTATTTGTCTTTGTTCCTCCAATCTATGTTTTTGTTGCACCCATAATGCATCTCATCTTGTTGACAAGGTGATGTCAACAACTTACATGACTTAATGCAATCAAGTTTCAAAATGAAATTAAGAAATCGGTTGTGAGTGAGTGGTAAACTTATTATTTTGATCCAAAGGTCAACTACCAATAAAGGGCCTCATTCTCTAAGGTTAAATTATATTTTATATTGGAAGAAAAATTCCATGAAAGAAATTCTAAAACTGATGTGGCTTGATAGATCTAAGTACTTAATAAATGTAAGTAAAAATTCAGTTTTATTTTAGGTTTCATTTTCATAACCCTTTAGAAAGTCTCTGTTTCAATTTCATAACCCTTTGAAGCACTTGTTATTCATAAGCCTTGTCTTGTATAACTAAATTATATTTCTTATTGGAAAAAGAATTTCATGAAAGGAATTCTAAAATTGGTATAGTTTGATGGATCCAAAAAGTCCTGAATGAATATAAGCAAAAATTCAGTTTTGGTTTAAGTTTCCTAACCCTTTTGTAGAGGCCCTATTCTTCTTGTCTAAAGGATAGATAATGTAAAGTTAAATAATATTTTCTCGAATTGTTTAATCCTATATTACACATGATTTCAATTTTTTATGAAGGGAAAAGATTCTCTTTGGTCAAAGTATAATATATATTATAAATACATAAGTAAACTAGTTAGGATAACTAATAGAAAAATAAACACATATGAAATATAAGCAAGAAATTATTCTTAATTAAGGTTACACAGCACATAATGACTTCCTGTTGTTTACTCTTTACCTTTGGTAACCATTTCAAAACTTGAGGTATTTTCCAAAAAAATTACGTTGTTGGTTTTTTTAACCCCTTTTCATGACTTTCAAATAGTTTTTTACATTAATAAAATTTTAATTTTATCCATTAAAAATGATAATTTTTGTATGCAATGTTTCTTGGAATCTTCTGGCTTCTGCATTACATTAGAAAAGAATGACTTTTACAAGATTCCATGGTTGACAACTCATCTCCCACAAATAAAATATGGGTCTGTCTTTTCCTTTCTCTTTATAAGAAAACAATTTCAAAGTGTGCATCTCAAGATTCACAAGCTAGATTGAATGTTACTGGAACAATCCTTGAATTAGAATTTTGCAAATTGAATCAAAAGATTTGAAAATTAGAGTGTCTTAGCATTTTTATGTAATTATAGAGTTGGCATTCTGAAATATCAAATAGAGGTGTATATACACTGGTACAATAATTACTGTTGCACCCAAGATTGTTGGAGTGAAGGTACCCTTTGGTATTTACTATTTATTTTGTTTTGTCTCTTTTCAAGTAGATGTGTTGAAATTGTTTTAAAAAAATCTTGATATAAGGTTTCCAGTAGGTTTTTCTTGCTGAAAGTGATTCATGATGGTGACCCTCAAGCCAATTCTTATCTTTTTTCTTTTCTCATTGATTACTATTTTAATATTTTTATTCTTGTAAAATAGAGTTGTAACTTGTTACTATTTTTGTTCTTGAAAAATAGGGTTTCAGCTTGCTTCTTGTTTTGCTGTTCTTTTTATTTTTTTCAAATGTTACAGAAAAATTAAAACATCTGGAGAATTCTAAAAATTTTCACTCATCCGAATTTGAAAGGATTTTTCAAATAAAAATATACATTTTGGCTTTTGAAATTTTGTTGCCAAATGAAAATACACAAATATGCAATTACTTTTGGTTTTGACAACACGTTTCATAATTGTCTAGTAAGTATGCTAACGTACATAATGCTGTGGAAACCAGACAGAATTGTGTGGGGCATGGGCATGGACTTCAATTAATCTTGCTATTGTAATAGTTGCAGTCAAAACTCTACCAGTTGCAGACAAACACACCTGATATTATCTTAAGAGTTCTTGATTTTATGTGTTTTTCCTTTCCCTCTCTGCAACTTTTTCATCTTATGTAACAAGACTGCACATGTTTACTACAAAGTACACATCAAAGATGATTACAAGACTGCACATATTTACTGCAAAGTACATGTCAAAGATGATTAGAGTTGTTGCTTTAGGGCAAAGTAAATTAAAAAACAAACATACAAACAGACAAAACTTGCTTTCTAAGAATGGAGGAATCATTGGTTTTAGGCTTTTAGCTCTGTAGAAACTAGGATTGCAGCTGTTTACTGAAACATCAATCATGTGGATTATGAGATATGCAGAAAAACAACTTCTTTATGCCAATTGATGTTAGAACTTTTATGGTTTGATTCTTATCTAAAATCAGACCAGACCAGCCTTTAAATATTCTAGTATTTGGTTAACTGAAGTGGGTTTTTGATAGAAGCTTTGCTCTGTAGGGGATTCACCAAAACCCATGTTTTCAAATGGGCCAAGACAAATGATTCTGTTTGTTTCCCTGTTTTTTTCTGAAATGGTTTCTCAGTTTGTGAAGTCATTTGAACCATGGATGAAGTGGACCTCTACAGAAATTGGATAGGGGTTCAAGAGGCAGCCGGTGGCTTACGCTTTCTTTCTTATATAAACTCATGTAGACATTAGAAGAAGTCTCAAGTCATGCAACATTGGACTCTTGAAAATGGACAAAGATTTGGAGGAGCCTTTGTTAGAGACAACTGTTAGAACATAAGCTAATGGAGGATCTTTATGTTTGAAGCAGAGTTAGTCTGTTTTGGGATGAATATGTTGTAGAGTTCTCTACAACTTGTCTCTCTCATAATTGTGGGACATCTCAGTGAGCTCTCACTTTCTAGTGCTTCTCTTGCTGCATCATTTGCCAATGTTACTGGCTTCAATCTCCTTGTACTGGCTTCAGTCTCCTAGTATGCTTTTTCTTCTCTTTTCTTGCCATTTTCCTTGTATTTGGTTTAAATATCCATACAAATATATATATTTATTGAAGTTATGATTTTTGGCAAATGTGTTATATGAAACAATGAAGCCTATAAATGACAAGAACTTAATGCAGCTAAGTTTGAACTATCAATCTAGACCTATTTTTGTTAAGGAGAATGATTACAACGTGTATGGCTTATTTAATTTGGTGCAATACTTCATTATGCAATAATGACCATATTAGGTCAATACACTTATGAATGGATATGTTTTTTTTTCTTCTGATTTGTTCTGTTTTGTTTTAATACATACTCGTCACGTTAAAGATAATTCTATTTATAAAAGTACATAAAGAGATTAGTTTATTTATAGAAGAACAAATGAAAGAACATATAAACCACCATCCGCATTCATTTTATAAATATGTAGCTAAACAACATTATTCGAGTTATAATTCCTCCAAATATAAATGTGTTTGATTCTTCTAAATTCCTTTAATGGGAAAATTGGGCCATGTGTTTAATCCTATAGCTTAGTGGTTCATACATTGGTATGAAGAGTTCTTGTGCTATCATCTATAGCTCTTGGAATTAAATAAGTAAAACAGTAAAATCAGTTCATAAACATTTGTATTTGATGCATAGATATTGTTAAAATCAAGTCATAAGCATCATCTTATGATGTAACCTTACAGTAAACTTAATTAGGAGTTATATGGGTTTTTTTAATTTTCTTATATTATCTAGGAGAGATATTATTATGTAAAAATAGTAAAACTGTTGGATGAGGTTGATAAATTTGTGGTGATTTTGTTTTTTCTTTCTTTCTTTCTTCTTCTTCTTCTTTTCTTTTGTGAACAGTGTGGAATGGCTTGTGCTTTAGAAACTCTATGCAGTCAAGCATTTGGAGCAAAACAATACCATTTCAAGGGCATTCTAATGCAGAGAGCAGTGATCATCTTGTTTTGTACATGCATACCATTGTCCATAATGTGGGTATTCATGAGACACATTCTATTAGCCTTTGGTCAGGATCCCTCAATAGCTTTTGAAGTAGGGGAGTGTGCTAAGTGGCTAATTCCAAGCTTGATTGCTTATGCATTTCTTTAGCCATTGGTGAAGTTTCTACAAACATAGAACATTATCATGCCAATGATGCTTAGTTCTACACTAGCCTTGGTTGTCCATGCACCCCTGTGTTGGTACTTGGTTTTCAAGATTGGGTTAGGAACTAAAGGTGCTGCACTGTCTATGGCCTTTTCCAGCTGGTTAAATGTTGCAGTCCTATCATGCTATATCTAGTGTTCTACTACCTACAGCAAAACAAGAGCTCCAATCTCAAAAGAGGCTCTATATGATATCAACTTTCTAATGCTTGATGTCCCTTCCACATTGATGTTATGGTAGGAAAACAGTTAAAAATTTCTTCTCTACAGCCTTCTTATCTTGATGTTGATGAAAAAATTTTGTTCTTGATTTAAATATACAAAAAGGTATAAACTCATCTTCTGTTGCTACTAGTACTATAAGAGTTTAGAGTGGTGGTCTTATGAAACATTGCTACTCTTTTCTGGCCTATTACCAACCCAGAGCTTCAAACCTCCATTCTTTCAATCTAGTAAGTAGCTGAATTTATACTAAAAGCAGTTTTAGGTGGACCATTAATCTATTATGTATTCACAATAAAAACCTTTCTTCAATATTGTGCAGCCTCAATGCATTTTCATTTGCATACACCATTCATATGGGATTGCATTAGCTATATGCTATTTACTTTCTAAAGTTTTCAACAATCAATTTTTGAATTAATTTTTTTTAGTAGGCATAGACCTTTCACTGTGAAGCATTGTACTCTACAACACAAGGGTTTCAAATGAACTTGGTGCAGGAAATTCAGAAGGTGCACTGAAAGCTGTCCATGCAACTGTTGCATTTCAATTACAGAGTTTCTTGTTAGAGGAGCAACTTTACTCTCCCTTAGGAATGTCTTGGGTCATGTGTACAATAATGAATAAGAAGTAATTTAGTACATGGCTTCCAGGATACCCATTCTTCCAATATCAGCCATTATGGATGGCTTACAAGGTGTCTTGTCAAGTATATGCATAAAATTTTTGACTCAATGCAGTTGGAATAAAGCTAAGATGATGATGCATAACTTTCCCTATGTAATTAGAGTTACCCTAAGATGTTGATGATGCTGGATAAATTTAACAATCAAGATTTAAGAACTAAATTAAACCATTCATAGTTTGGCAATCAAGCTCTAAAAACTAGACTAAACCATGCATAGTTTGAGAGCATAGACTTTTTTTGAAATTCAGTTATTACTCATGAATTAGGTCCAGTAGATCTCCATTCTTATGTAAATGAAATAAAATTCCAATGTCCATTTACAATAATTGGATTTACCTTGCTGTGCAGGCATCATGAGAGGTTCTAGACAACAAAAATTAGGTGCAATTGCAAATGCGTTAGCTTATTATATTGTTGGGATTCCCTCTGTAGCAGTACTTTCATTTCTACTCCATTATAATGCAAAGGTCAAATTTTGTTAAAATTTTTGTTCTTTAACAAACTAGTTAAGATGTTATTAGAAACACTATATTGTTATTAAGCTACATGTTGATTCTGAGTCATAAACTACATAAATATTAGACATATTTATTTACTTATGCATTTTGTATAAATTAATTTGTCTCACATAACCTTTGAACTTAAAATTAAACTTAAAAGGCTTGATCTTAAATTTTAATGTTTTTATATCAGGGCCTTGGCTTGGAATTTTGGGTGGCCTTGCAACATAGACAATCTTGCTCTCTTTAGCCACTAGAAGCATGGACTCGAAGGCACAAGTAAGTTGTCTCCATCCAGCTGTAAAACTGTTACTTAAGAATGTCAATTATCACATAGCAATAAATGCAATTTAATGAAATATTTGGTTTAGAATATCATATGATTTATATTTTTTTCATACATTTTACATGTAGAAGAGGCAAAAGTCAAAATGCATGCATCAATATTGCTAGTGTTTGACATAGACACATCGAAGGTAAGAAATTTTGAAATAATTTATGAATGTGGAAAAAAGAATATCACTAATTTCAATGGACAATTGACAACATTTTGATTTGATCAGCAAGATGCATATTAGAATTAACTCGACTTTGTTTCTCCAAGACAAGTTGGTAGAACACAAAAACATCATTATTGGGATACTATGTAAAAGACATAAAAAGGCCTAAAATTTCACAGAACATTCATCCATTATTGTGATCTTTTGCATTGACAATGAAATGAAGATTTCAATTGGTTGTCTTAGTTCCATGGTGATTTTGGTATCTAAGAAAGCATTTATCCTCTGCATGATTTAGGCAATGCAAAATATATTTACCATTGTTAACATGCCCAAACTTAACTTTTTAAAACTCACTTGACTGTATGCCAACATTACAGCATGAAATGAACCTTTAAAATCCCCACTTCATCTTTGTGCCATTCTTATGGTTAAGTTTGCAAGATTGACACTAATAATTCAGAATGACAGACTTTGTGGTTTAAAATGATTTTTGAAATTAAAAGTAAAAGTATATTAGCATTAATGCCAATGCAGATGTTGAATTAAAAACCTTTAAAAACATCTTGTATCATGGCTGATTTTTCTCATAACCATAGTTTATTCTTGGAAGGAACTACAATCTTGCTTTTTAAGGATTGAAGTTAAATGGGTAAACATTTTGATACGTTAAACTGGGAATCCACTTCTCAGAAATAATGAAAATTGAAATAAGATATTTTATTACATCTATAGAACCAAAGGATTTATTAGACAGCCAATACATTCAAATTATGAAAAGCAAATACAAACTTAACAAAATTGCTAAGTGTCACTAGATGCAACCAAAATAAATCATTCAATTTTTTTTTGCAGCAATATTGAATTTTTGCATCATATGCTTAATCATATGATAACATAAGGCAAATTAAAAAAAAAACATGTTCATCGTTAAGGGTTCCACACCCACATAACTTACATGTGGGCTCTTCTTTTAGTAGGTAAATCTATGTTTCACTTTGTATCCACTCTCTATCTATAGTCAATGTGAACTTAAACAATTACTATCCATAGACAATGTGAACTTAAACAAAGGTTGCAATAGCAAAATTTAATTACCTCTTAATATGTTCTAAGTAGAATTTTTCTTTCCTTCTACATTTAATCATAACCTTGCCAAAACCAATTGTTTAACCAATTTCCAAATGTTTTTAACACACTTTGAAACTTTGAAGTCTTCTACCATTGTTTGAATGCTAGGTGAAAAACAACAAAGGCCTTAAAAATGACAAGATCACTTGCTTAAAAAACATTTTAACAATTTCTTTGTGTGTTGCGTTACAAATAACAAGATTTGATTATTTGTCTCTCAACTAGAGTTCACCTATAACTCAAGCATTTTAACACCTATATTAAAAATCAGTCAATAAATTCCATCTTTGAATGAAGCTCTTAGTAAAGCATTATTCCACTTCACGAGAGGCAACATAAACAATCATCCTTTCTTCAAATAATGAATGTAATAAAACATCTTTCAAACCATTACGGAAATTAACATAGCTTTGGAAATACAAGGAATCTATCAAAATAAAGATTATTTTACAAACAATTACTTTATAAACAACTCAACTATTGTTTATTAACATTGATAATAATTGCAAAAGAAATGTGGGCACAATTATTATAGCAATTGTAGATGAAAAATGATACCCTAAATGATAATGAATTTAGTATGCTTCAAAATGTCTTACTAAGAAACACAATATGCAAATTGCAGATGATACAATAATTGTTATCTCACTACTATATTTGGAAGCTAGTTATCTCCCCTTTGTGTTCAAATTGCTAACAATGTGTTGTGAAGATGCTAAGTATGTAATAGTTGCTACAAGAAAACATTCACCCATAGTGTCACATAATGATAATTGTTATATTTCTTATATGTATGAAAGATTGTTCTCTCTCCACTATGTTTTTTGGGTATGAGGGGGGGCATGCTAGTCCAAAAACCTATAGTCTTTTTAAATGACGACACTAAACTTGAATTGACACCTTCAAACTTGAACAAATTCCTTAGCATCATTCCAAAGATAGTCAAAATAATAACCCTCACTAATTATTCATGCCTTTGTAAATATTTAGTTTTAACTATGGCAAAATATTTCCAAAACAACAATCAACAAGATATATTTCTATTTATAGATGATATCTTTTTGTTTCAAGCATAACTAGCTTCATTAAGACATGATGGTTATCTGTGAATACTTGGATACACCATCTAGAACTACGCTCATATTGCATCGCATTTAAGATTTGAGAAAACAATTATTTCTTAAGATTTGAGAAAGCAATTGAACTTCACAATATTAACTCATAAAGCAGCCCCATTCTCTGGATTCCAATATTTAATTTTGATTCAATGATACTAGCAAGTTCTAGTTTCTTATTTCTATAATGACTTCTACACTAGACCTCCTCGGGCTCAGAAATCAGAATGTTTCTTTTCAATTAATGAATAAAATTTTCTTTGTAAGCTAAATTCCTTTCTAAACTACCAAGAAGAGCCCCCAAATCTCCCTTAAACTACCAAGAAGATATCTTTTATCTCACGAGAAATAAGATAAGTGGAGAACCAATGTATTTATTTTTAAAAAAATTATTTGCCATCTGATTTCAAAGTAACTTTGGAAAGGAAACATTTTCTATATGCAAATCATTAATCCAGTGTATTGGTCTTTTGTAGAAGTCTATTTTCAAAGAGAATTTATAATTGGAACTATCCTTGATTTAGATGGAAGTAGATTTCAATTAAAGACAGAATGATGTTAAATTCAAGATGCATAATTGGGTAATACATTGGGCATACCCACCAATATAGTGACTGATTCTTCGATAATTTTGGAAAATATAGGCATTGCAAGAAGATGAAGTGACTGTCTATAAAAGCAACAAATGGCATCCCCTTGGATTATCTAATTAAAAGAAAAATTAGAAATACTCAATTGTTTCTACAAATAAAACCAAATCCTTGAAGCAAAAAACAAAACCATCCAAATGGCAGTCATAGTAGAAAAGGAATGCATGGACTTCATTAAATATCTATTAGTCGACGACATTCTTTGCTTAGACAAGAATACCTCTGAGGCAAATGTTTCCTTTGTCTGTTATAAAACTTGCAACACCTAGAATGAATGAGGCAAATTGCTTGAAAATGTATATCACATTAATGTTGAAACCCAATTACTGAGATAGAACACAACTCAGGGCAACATGCATGCCTTCTTATTGGTTTGATACTTTCTTTCCCAACTCTTCCATGGTGTTGTTGAGTTCTTTAGACTAGTCATTGAACATGTCATTGCTAAGGATGATCACTTTCTCTTCATCAATAGCTTTTGAAACTCCATAGATTTATTCCTCTCTCTAGTATGCATGGGAAGGAGGATTATGTCTGACCATATTACTACCTTGGATCTCTACTTCTAGCAGCTCCACTTAATCTAGTAGCATCTATATTTTCCTTTCATGCTCTTCCTTATTCTTTCCTGCTTACTCCAATGAATCTAAGAGTATGGTATTGGTATTAGCATGCTCTATGGCCAATACTCCCATATCCTTAGCATAGTTAAGAGCAACACTTATTTTATCAGCAACAATCTTCTCCGCTGCTACATTAACATTTACTACTAGATCATGAAATATAATTCAATCCTTATCTAATTTTATCTTTATTTTGTCATGTCTAATAAGAGAATGTTAGATTCTCTACCCCTAACAATGGATGTTATTCTACATTAATAATGTTCTTAACTTACCTTCTCCTAGAGATATTAGATTCATCTTTATCTCCATATCCTTTGCTAAGCCTTTCAACATCATTTGTTTGTCCTTCACACAAGCCTAGATTTTCCTTTTAATTTTTGGAAAAGATAAGAAAATGGTTAAGTCTCTTTAATATCATTACAATCAACATACAAAATTTTGACATAACATCATTTATACTTACCATGTGTGGAAAGCTTGAAACTTGTTACTTCCTTACTCCACTTGCAAACCTCTGCATTGCTCAAAATGGATTTTCTTGCTAGTGGAGTGACATCTATTAGAGGTGGAGAAGGGATCTCAAATTTTGGCAATTCCTCCCTTTATCTCTCCCCACCCTCCTATTGTTCTTGACTTGTGTCATTGAGGTTTAAATCAAAGAGGCTAGAAAAGGACATACTTTTCTCATTCCCTTCATCTTCCTTTGATGAAAATAAGTCATGTAAGAAATATTTTTTCTTTTAAGTCATACCTTCCTTCTCACCTTTGGGAATCAAAGAAAGGCTAGAACATCACATTTTTGCTTCATGTTCCTTGTTCTTCTATCTCAAGCAGCTTCTATAGATGAAAAAATAGCTAAGTGTTAGCACCACATCATTCCCTAGTAACATCAAAACTAGAAACTACATTGCATTAATGACACTTAGTGTAAGAATTTATAAAAATGACCTAAATTACTTCCTTATTTATGCCTCTAATTGCTTTTGGGAGGCCTTAGCTTCTAAAGTTTTGAAGGAGATTTTATCCTCAAAAAGAGGTTTCCAACCTCTATGTTATCACTCATTTTCTTTTAGGGTTCCTCACTACCATCAGACACTAAGGAACCAATCTCTTCTCTATTCTTTGATCCCAATGTCAAAGTACCACCACCTCTGATGCTATAGGTGGACATAAATCTTCTCAAGTGTTGACACAAGAAGGGATTAAAATTTATCTTTGAAGCAATGTCAGCTTGCTTCTCTTCTTCACGAGTAAATAATGTTATCATTTCCTTTATTATCTCATAGTAAAACCCAAAATTGAGCCACTTGCTCTTCTTTTCTTCTTTCCCTTCTTGTCCTCTTGGGGTAGCCTCTTCATTTCTTTTACTACCCCTTAACAAATTATTGGTACTTGGTCGACTATCTTTCCTTGGATCATTACCTCATATAATCCAATAATCACCTAGGGACTAGTTCCATTTCAATTCTATTTTATTACATTAGATTCATTTAATGTATAAGGGAAATAACTTTTTCAACTCTTTATTGCTCCCTTTGTGGATGTTAACTGCATCCCTCTTCTTTGTGACCGATTCTTCTATGACTGCCAATTTAGTTGAATCTAGCTTTAAATTGTCAATCTTTATTTCTTTCTCTAGGAATTCTAATCAATACCTTAGTGTACCCATATCCCAAGTGATAATCTATTGTTTCTAGTCTACACACATAACAAAAATTACTTTAGCTTCAAAATAGCTTTTTATTAAACTTACATACTCTACTACACTAGGTTAGGGATGCCTTAAGAGTAAGGCACATAAAATTCCCACCCTATTGAATTTCCTAAAATATCTTACACCTTCTCTCTCAAAAAGTTACTTTTGGGTGCTTTGCACCTTCCTAGTAAATCTCATACCCAACCAAAAAATAGGCGTTGATCCTTTCTCGAGCGCAAACGTAACATTGTTGTCAAGATCAAGTGCAAGGAAAATGAAAAATCCAAATTCTAAAAACATGATAGCCTTAACCCTAAGTTTCTGCATTATATAAAAGTGAAACATTGAAATATAGAGATCCACTTTGCATTTAATTGAAGTCATCCGTGATATTGGTGCTGACATTCAATTGAAGTGATCAGTTATATCTTAGGTGTTGCAGTTGAACTGATATCAAAGCTTGCTATTGAACTCAGTGATTTCTTATTGCAGTTAAGCTCATATCAAAGCTGCACACTTTTCATATTGTCAATTACATCTATTAAAAATTAAAATTCATGAATGCTTTCCACATTGGGTAGTTACCTCTACTAAGCACCATTTTCTAAAGTCTAAGGCAACTTTGTCGTAGGACAAAGACTGGGCACATAGAGTTGCTGCAAAAATTAGTTACATCTATTAAGAATTAAAATTTATGAATTCTTTCCACATTGGGTAGTTACCTCTACTAAGCACCATTTTCTAAAGTCTAAGGCGACTTTATGGTAGGACAAAGACTGGGCACCTTAGTCACATAGAGTTACTGCATAAATCACAGCCACTCTAAATGGATGCAGTCTTTTATTAGAACCGTCATCAAGTACCTTAGAACCGCCATCAAGTACCTTAAGTGCCACTTATTCAATCACTGATATTTTCCTCATTATTATCTTAGGCTAATGCCATCCATTTAATGTCCTTGAGTAAACCAAAATAAACATTCTAGCTTGAATTTCTTCGAACGTAACAAACAAAAAATAGTCAAATAACAATGTATCTTTTGCATTGCAATAGCCACAATAAAAAAAGAACTTTACTGCAAAAAGTAATAAATTATTGCAAATTATACAAATGTCACTACATCTATACAACTTCTTTGGTAACGAGGCAATACCTTACGAAGAGTTTTGCAGAGCTATGAGGGTCCTACTTTAGGCATGGAAAACAAAATAGCAAACTATAAAATAAAAATTTAAAAAGCCTAGAGATTGAACTAATAACTTTAAATTTAGTATTCATCTTGCACACAATACAAATCATATGAAGGATTACACTAGCTTATATATATATATTGGCCGAGATGATTTTAAAAAAATGATGTTAACCAAGCTCGACTACTGGACGAGGTAACAAGATAACTAAAAATGAAATCACTCATCCCTCCTCTATTTCTCTACAACTTACCCAATTTAGTTTTATCCTTTTAGTCAAGTTTGCTCTTTCTTTCTTTGTTCATGGCATTTTTGAGAAATAAATCTCTTGCATAAATAATGCTCAAAAATGCCATGAATAAACAAAGAAAGAGAAAACTTGACAAGAGGGTAAAACTAAATTGGGTAAGTGGTAGAGAAACAGAAGAGGGATGAGTGATTTCGTTTTTAGTTATCTTGTTACCTCGTCTAGTAGTCAGGCTTGGTTAACATCATTTTTTTAAAAATCATCTCAGCCAATATATATATATATCTAAGCTAGTGGAGCAGTTTTGCTAGCTATGAGTAGAATTTAATTATTTTTAAAATTTTTAATTTATCATTACTATTTGCATTTCAAATAATACATACTGGTAAACATAAAATGGTTAAAATAAAAGTTTATATATTTTGTATATGTTGATGAAGGAATACATTACACAATTATTGCAACAAACATTACAGAGCTGGATTGAGCAAAAGGGAAAATACAATGATAAGTGTGAACTTAATATGCCTAATCCTCCAATTAAGCAAAACGAACTTCCTGTGCAATTCTACTTTAGAGATATTTAGCATATGAAATCTTTCTGTATCTTTGCACATAGAAAAAGGGATGAATCTTTAAAGAATCAATGGTCTTGACTCCAGATAATGCAACAAACATTAGACTCGTAAGTTCTCTTATGTAGCGGTTTCGTGGGCTATGACTAGAATTTAATTGTTTTTTTTTTTAATTTTTAAGTTATCATCACTATTTGCATTCCAAATAATATATACTAATAAACATAAATTGATTAAAATAAAAGTTTATATATTTTGTATATGTTGATGAAGGAATACATTGCACAATTATTGCAACAAACATTA
>MNCI01004996.1:4535-21312 GCA_015680685.1 Gnetum montanum | reverse complement strand
ACCTTTAAATCTCAATAGACTTGATGTTTGTATGGTCCGAAATCATCAACGAGAGACTAGAATGAATGGCCGCCGAGAGATCTACGGACGAAATAGTAAGACCTTGCCTTCGCCCGAGGGCCTGCTGGAAAAACAACGAAGGCAGAGTGCCTTGGATGGTCTACACACAGATCAAACAAGGACTTCCCCAAGTGTATGCAACTACGATGGTGCTGGGTTATGTGTAAACAAATGCAAACGACGAAAATAGAATGCAAACAAGCGTAACAGGCATAACGAATGTAAATGGTAAATGGTGAAAAAAAGGAAATGATGCAAACTGTGTGAAAATTGAAAACTGGCTGGAAAAAATGTAAACAATTTGTATTACAAATGATTACAATGTGCACCAGTCAAATGTAGTTGCGGATTACTGCCAGTTAGATGTTAGCCCTGATGGATGTGAATGGATGCTGGGGAATACAGGTTTTTGGTTGCAGGTTCAACAGCGTGACCAAGATTGTCCTCGCTCAGCGTAACCAAGTTTGATGCCCAACGTAGGAAATGTTTCCTAGAATGTTTAGCATACAAATTATAAAGGATGCTCTGTGATCAAATTTTCCAACCCCAATCTCATGGAAAATCGGGGTATTTATATAGTTTTGATGCGTGGGATGTGGATCTATGTGAAGATCCATGGCTATCGAGTGTGGGAAATGCGGATCAAGTGATATGTATGACAATTTTGACCTGATTGCATAGAAATTATTACAATGTACAGTGCAGCGTCCAAGATCTTTTACGTTGGTGTGCGTAATACTCAGCGTAAGAACTTGAAACACTAAAAATGTCAAAAATGCAACAAATGTTAATGTACAATCATGGATCTAGATGTCTGGCCTCTGGATCTGCAGTTTTGTGCTATTTTTGGGCTGCTAAAGCCTCCAACATGCGTGGACCCAGCTCTAATGTGTACGTAGCCTGTTCTGGCATCAGCGTCTGGCGTCCAGCGTATCAAAGTGTTTACACTGGGTTTATGCTGCTGGAAGCATGCCAGTGTAACTAATAGTGTATGAAATAAAAATAGTGCATTTTGAACCCATTTTTGACCTGTGAGACACATTTTCAAAGTGGATCTTCATGCCATGATTTATGCGAGTTCTGTGTGCCAAATTTGGGCTGATTTGGATGTCTTTTGGCCCTATTTTGGTTGATTACGCTGGGCATTACGCTCTGCAACGTATGAAACTGTAACCCCCAGTGTAACCAAGTGTTTCTGCTCTATTTTTAGCTCATTTTTATATGTTGATGTCGGTTTGACGTTTCCTGACTACTGCCTACTCTCCAGGGTGGCCTGGATGTAAAGTTTGACTCCGTTTGGCTGCCATTTTGGGCCTGTTTGGGTTTGTTACACTATTCATACATCGTGCAGCGTATGAAACTATAACCCCTACGTATGAAACTAAAAATGACACATTTGAAGCCCAAAACTAAAGTTTTTGAAGCCTGTGAACATGTATGAATGCTGCTTGTCCCTGGGGGATGCTTAGATTTCAAAGATGCTACCTAAAAATGTCTGTATTATCCCATTTTTTCTTGGTTACGCTGTTCATACGCTGTGCAGCATATGAAACTGTAACCCCAGCATATGAAACTGAAAATGGCCCAAAAAAGATGATTTTTAAGCTCACATTTCATGGTTTTGGATGCTGGGAGCTGCTGGGAACATCGGTGATGCTCGAGAAGGGTCTAGGTGCCTATAATTGGCCTATTTGGACTCGATTCTGGGGCTACAAAAATTTGTTATGCTGGTCTTACACTGTGCAGCATAAGCATAGTGTACTTAGCCAAAATTGCACCTTTTGACCTTGAAACTGATGATTCTTAACACCGAGACTTGCCTTCATGATCTGTGGGCCCCTAGGGGACCTTGCTTGCTCCATGGTGGGCTGTTTGAAGCTGCTTTAGAGGCTCTGAAGTTGTCTGGAAGTGTTGCTAAAATTTTTGTGGTGTTTCAATGTTATGGTACACTAAATTAGTAGCTAGGATTTCAAGGTATGCATTTATATTTTAGATGTGATTTTATTGTGAAATATCACAAGTTTTCATCACAATTCTCATTCTACACAAACAACACATTGCAGAAGAGCTCTACTAGAGATTCTTGTGGTAGAAAACACCAATATTTAGCATGTAAGCCTCTCATCTTTCCTACAGTCAATGTAGAATACCTATTTTTTTCATAGATTTCAGCGATTCTCAACATTAAGCCAACCATGGTACCAAAACAAGGAAAGAGTAGGAACCCTGTGATCTAGAAGGTGGATGAATGTGCTTAAGATCTATATGAAGTACCCAAGCCCATCTCCATCTAGGCTTTTCTTTTTTTCATTCCTCCAAGGTAGGCAGTTATACCTAATTTTGCATTTATTTTCTATAGTTTTTCTAGTTTTGTTCCCCATGTGTTGGAGCCACTTTTCGTAGATATACTCTAGTGGAGGGATTAAAATGGAATTCTAATGAAATCCCACCTCCTATTTTGGTCATTTCCACACATATCCATGATTTTTTTATTACTTTAGCTTTTGTAGACTCGATTTTGAAAATAGGGCTTGTTGTTTCATGCTTTTTTCGATAAATTTTGGGGTGTGAATGTTTTTTTAGATCTAGGCCTTAGGATTTTTTAAAATTAAATTTCAAAAAATCCTACCGCATTATTATGGTGTAAATTTTAATGAGTTTCAATTGTTTTGGCTACTTCAACTATTTTCATGGCTATATGAAATCTAGGTTTTGAAGATTTTTTAAGTTTTGATATGCGAAAGTAAACAAGGTTGTGTATTTTCTCCTGAGAGAATGGCTATGCATTTGTGAAATTAAAGGTCATGGGTTCATATCCCTTCATTTATGCTTTCTAAAAAATGTTTTCTTGTTTAATTTAGATTCATAACAATGAAGTTATGGTTGTTTTCTTAATGTCGCGCAATTAGGTTTGTGCAACTTTTGTAATTTCATGTAATCTTGTGCATTTTTTTCTAAATAAAAAGCAAAGGTTATGGCTATCTTTTGGTTATGGAAAATTATTCCATGGCTTCATCTTTTTATTAGAGATGAAATCACTCCAATTGAACTAAAATGAATTTTCTTCAATTTTTTTACTAAGCATGTGTAGTTAGGATGTTTGAGCTATTTTTGAATTATTGTTTAGATTGATGAATTTCTCCCAAATAAATGGCAAATATTTTGAATTTTTTCTAATCATGGATGCATGAGGCTCAATTAAAAATTTCAAACA
The DNA here is from genome assembly GCA_015680685.1 of Gnetum montanum. Classification (NCBI taxonomy): domain Eukaryota; kingdom Viridiplantae; phylum Streptophyta; class Gnetopsida; order Gnetales; family Gnetaceae; genus Gnetum; species Gnetum montanum. Next base: position 18,038 of record MNCI01004996.1, on the reverse strand, counting down.
ATGATAAAATCCCTTCATTTGGAGCTCAAACCAATTTTTGGCAAATTGTTTACCAACCCTGCACAAAAAGGGGTAAATGTTGACACCTACGATTTTGGCTAAATTTTGGGTTATATTTTATGCGGATATGGTTACACATTTTTGGTTATAATGGTCATGGCTAGAAGGTTCATAATTTTTATATTCTTTTTGTGGTGGAATCACTAAAATTAAAGCCCAAATGAAGTTTTAACAAATTTTTTGACTATGGCTATGTGAACAAGGCAAACTTTTTATTGTACCACATTACCCATTTGGAAATGAAAGTGGTTGATATGTATAAATTATGTTTTTCTTTCTTCAACATTTAAAACTAATGCTTAATTTTTTCTTAAGAAGAGTAAAATATTTTTCTATTTTTAGCAAGCTTAGACTATGGCTACATCGTTTTTTCTAAGTTCATGATGCTTTTTCTAAACTTGTGCATAATTTAGATTTTTTTTCCAAATTTATGGATGCTTTGCATAATTTAGATGTTTATTCTATACTTTGTGCATAGTTTTGATGTTTTTTTCCAAATATATGCATGCTTTGCATAATTTAGATATTTCTTCTCAACTTTGCGCATAGTTTAGATGTTTTTTTCAAATTTATGCATGCTTTGAATAATTTAGATGTTTCTTCTAAGCTTTGTGCATAGCTTAGATGTTTTTTCCAAATTTATGCATGTTTTGCATAATTTAGATATTTTTTCTAAACTTATGCTTGCTTTCTCTAAATTTATGCATAATGTAGATGCTATTTTCTAAATTTATGCATAACTTAGACCAAGGTTTAGTTCTAATGTTTTGGCTATGATATTTTGATTATGGTAATAATTCTTTTATGGAATTTCTTAATCTAATTTAGATAAACACCTTAGCATTTTTTACAGAGGCTAATTTCACCTCTGATTAGATGTTTTTTTTTTTCCAAATCTACTAAGTAATTCCATAATGTAACGCCACACAAAGTTGTAATAATGTTTTCTTGTGAATTTCTTAAGCTAATTTAGATAAACACCTTAGAGCTTTTTACAAAGGCTAATTTCACCGCTGACTAGATGTTTTGTCTAAATTTGCTAAGTAATTCTAATAGGTCACAATTTTTTTTCTTTACTTATGTCCTCATCATAGTGGAGTTGGTTGGTATCTTGTACTACATTGGTCATCCCAAGACCAACACCCCACCACATAACATGCCTTTTGGAAAGCTCATATTGTGGTTCCAGCCTAGGATAAGGGACTTCCTTGCCTACCTCCTTGGGAACTTTAGTGTAATGTTGTGATCACACTTATCCAAAAATGTAGCTAGAATTGTTGTGGAGACCTTGTTACCTTGGGCATCTAGCCCGATCATTAGATTCATTACTGAAAAATGCCTCCTATGATAGTAGGGGAACCAGGAAATGTCATAAGCCCATGTTACCTTATAGAGATCTGGATGATGCCATAGTATGGTTGATATAATTCTAACAATACTCTAATGGTGGTGCATAGGGCTCACACATTATTCCAAAACCTACATGGAACCATGTATCGTCTACAGGGGTAAGCCTGGTTATTATAATGATTTTGTGCTTTTAGCTTAACTACCTTCCCTAAATTCATTAATTTTATAGCTTCTTGCAGGTACAAGATCAATGATCAAGGTTTGATCATCAATGATCAAATCTTGGTAGTGGCTCAAACTACTTTGGAAAAATTCACCAAGAGTCCTCAAATCAGAATTATTATGTATCAATAGTTAAGGGGGGACATTGATGCATATGCCACTAGGCTTAACCATGTATACAACAAGTGTAAGGATGATGGAATAATACACAACTAGTGGGCAAATTTTGACAACTCCATGGATCATACCCTTAGAGCTAGGACCTTTGCACTGAAGAAGAGAAGGAAAAGCAAACATAAAGACTATAGTTTTTATTATTTCCTCCCTTTAAGTATTTTATTACTTTACCTAGTTATTAAAATTGCTCATGTTGATGCTAAAATTTTGGTTGTTTATTCATAGGACCTTTCACCTCAATTGATGTCAATATACCACTTTCAGGTCACATCACAAGGATACCTTCATCCTAAAGTTTGGTGAGGTGATATCAACATAGGAGTGGCTTAAGGGACAGGCACCTAGGTACATTAAAGAAAACATCTAGAGTGTAGGTTTTCTCAATGTATTCATGGCACCTATCCCTTTTATTCTTGCAGCAAAGATGTTGCATGTCATTGACTCCTTTGATGAGAAAGTTGGTCATTTTAGCACCATCATCTGAGGTGTGAAGGTGAACATGGATGTAGGTGCTACCTCTTTTATGACTTGTTTGATATCCTTGCTGACAAGGTAAAGGTTTTCACTAGGATAATAAGGAAATTAGACAATCATGATAAAGTTCTATAGTGACTTGGTGTCAACATGGGCAACTCTAAAATTTTGATGTCTAGCTTCACCAACCCTGATGCAAAGGAATCATATCCTTTGTTCAGGTCTCATGCATTTTCTAAATTGTTATTGCAAAAGAAGGTAATTGGCCTAGCACAGGGGTGGACTTTAAAAATGTCCTTATGGAGGACATCAGATTTGATTCGGTGGTCGCTTTGGCTACTGGGCTTTAAAGGGAGATATTTAGACTTCATGCTAACTCCTCTACAATAATCCATATGCACTTTGCATTTTTTGAAGGTTATTGTAGAGTTTTTAATGGTGTACAAGAATGGATGATGGGTTTTACAAGATCCAAGAAAACTTTCTAGGCCTTGGATAAAGCACATTTATCCAACAGTGAAGCCCTAGAACCCACTAGAGGGAATGGATGATACATTATCCATCACCACTAAGAATCTCAATGTTAGGCAGTATGAGTTTCCTAATAGTACTAATGATGATGAGCCTCTCATGTTTTTGACTAGTTTCCAAGATGTCAAATGATGGCATATGTAGGTTACAGGGGCAGCCAGGAAGAAACTCAAGAGGCCTATGAAGGAGGCACCCCCAACATTAGACCAGCCTACCCCAAAGAAGCTTAAGCTTAGGCTTAGGCCATCATAGTAAGGAGTTGCAAGTATGCTTTGTTTAAATTTGGATCTTTCATATTTTAAAATTTATGACTACTTTGTGGTTTCATGTGTTAACTAGTTTGCTATGTGCTATGATTGTATACAAGCATCAAGCTATGGCAACCTAAGCTACTATGGAGGTAGAACAAATGTGTGTAAAAGAGGCACTCCTAAACCAAACTATGTTTGAAGGGCTTGCTAATGTAGATATAAATGATCTAGATGCCTTATTTGGTGAGGCAATACTATGTACATCCCCCATCATCATCCTTGAGAAGGAAGAGGAGGAGGAGCCAAGTATGCCTTTGCCTCAATATTTTCATTATATCTCATTATTTATCTTTGGTTTTCATCCTAACCTTTTTATGATTATTATGCTTACACTAGTTTTTGACCTACCAACACAAGCTTCTATCACTAAGTTTCATGTGAAACCATCAATAGTAGCTCTAGATAAAGTGGAGTTCATGCGTGGGATGACTAACGACATCATCGATCAATTACATTAAGATGAATCCAAGATAGGTAAGGATTTTTTTTATGTGCTTTAGTTCTAGGTTTTTCTAGCATTATGGCTATCTAAGGTTGTGCTTCATGTTTTATGGTTGTATTTTATGCTTGTGTAGTACCTTCTATGGAGTGGAAACCTAGCAAAGACATGGAGATAAACTTCTTACCTAAGCTTCCCTCTAATGTATCTAGTGTACTCGTGAAGTTGTACAACATTGCTACTAATTTATCAATTTCATCTGCAAAAACTTCATGAGAGCTAGAGAGATCCAAGGAATCCATATGGAAGGAGGTTATGACCTTAAGGAAAAAGACTCAATGGTAAGAAGATACAATTAGAGATCTCTGAGACTGTAAGGCCTTTGTGGAAGACCAAGTCGCTAACTCAAGGAAATTGTGAACTAAGAAGAACACATGGACCCACTACTAGCATGTCATTCAAGAAAACGTAGTGGTCCTATCGGAGATGGTGAAACAACATACACAAATGAACCTCATCTTCTAGAAGGTTGAGGATTGGAAGGATCACTAAGCTTGGGTCCTAGAGTGGAGTAAGACATAAAAGGCACACGCGCGATAGTACAAGATGGATTGTGCGGCTTACCTAAAGTGGCTCAAGAAGGAGTTGATTGAAAGATGTAGGAGAGAGCTATTCATATAGGGAATCTAGGTTAAGAGTGCTTATCAACTTTTTGAAAGTACTCTTAAGGTGAAGCAATCCCCTACTCTTCGAATTATCACTATTGTAGTTAAGACCTCTACATCTACTACTACCCGAGAGACTCCTACTTGAACTCCTATAGACAGGATCGGCATTTTTTCTTTCCTTGATCTTGGGGATGTTGACTATTACATCCAAAAATATCGATGGCTAGAACACCAAGAGGTCATCAGGTGTACAGCCTCACCCCGAATCCGTGAGAGGGCAGTGCTGGAGAAAATAGAAACGGGGTGCCCTGAACGGTCTTGTCGATCAAATAGGGACTTATGTGGTGTCAAAATGATTGTGTGAGAAGAGTTTATACTATGTTATGTGCAAGCATTGGGTCCAGGAAAGCTAGAGCATAGCAGGGTGTCTCAGCCTAAGAACTATGACATGAATGTGAAAATATGTATGAAAAGTGAGAAAATATGTGTTACACCAAATGCCAAAGAGAAATGTTACAAAATTTGAGAGCAGAAGTGTACCGCCCCAAAAGAGGGAGCGTAGCTAATTCACAAAGGTATACATAGTGTATAATAGGCACAGTGGGAGCACAATCGCAGCCTCAATGGTGTCAGGCTATGAAGTCTGGCACTCACTATGTTGAATTATGCCTATCGGGTTGCTAGCCACGGTGTACCATGTGATATTATACTAAGTTGCAATCGGGTTGTAGTATACTATGCAGTGTAGGTGTCTCTTTCTACTAGTGTGGTGTGCTCTGAGTCTCGTTCACCCATAGAGCTAAGTGCCAAGATGCAAAAGTGCCAAAATTCTAATATGGAGGTGCCAACTACCTTCCTGGTGAAAATGGAAGCCAACCCCTTCTTCTCTCCCCCTTTCAAAAGAGGGCGCAGGTGTATTTATAGGGCTAGGATTAGCCCAAAATGTGGATCAGGTGCCACGTGGCAGTGCGGTGGGTGGGACCATGCTCGTCCCATGTTACGTGCAGGACACAAGACACTGGTTGCAATGTTGAATAGGGTGCTATGTTGGATAGGCATAGTGGGAGAACAATCATAGCCTCGATGATATCAAGCTATGAAGTTTGGTGCTCGCTATGTTGAATTGTGCTTGTTGGGTTGGTCGCCACAGTGTACCATGTGATGTTATACTAAGTTGCAATGGGGCTACAATGTACTGTGCAGTGTACATGTGTCTTTCTGCCAATGTGGTGTGCTCTGAGTCTCGTTTACCCATGGAGCTAAGTGCCAGGATGCCGAAGTGCCAAAATGCCAAAATGGAGGTGCCAACTACCTTCCTGGTGAAAAATGGAAGCCAAACTCTTCTTCTCTCCCCATTTCAAAAGAGGGCATAGCGTTATTTATAGGGCTAGGGTTAGCCCAAAATGTGGATCAAGTGCCATGTGGTAGTGTGGTGGGTGGGACCACACTCGTCCCATGTTACGTGCAAGACACAAGACACTGGCTGCAATGCTAGATAGGGTGCTACGCTATAGTAGACGGGGTGCTATATTGTAGTAGACATGGTGATACGCTACAGTAGACATGGCTACTATGATATAGTAGATGTGGTGGCTACGCTGTAGTAGATGTGGTTTCTATGCTGCAACATGATGTGGTGGCTACACTACAATAGATGTGGTTGCTACACTACAATAGATGTGGTTGCTACACTGTAGCATGATGTAGCGTAACAGTGTGCTATGCTACGCTACACTACATAGCATAACAATGTGCTACACTATGCAGCGTAATAGTGCACTATGCTACACAGTGTAACAGGGTGCTCCACTATGCTATGCTATGCAATGTAATAGTGCGCTACGCTACATAGTGTAACAAGGTGTAGAAAGTGCCATCATTCTGACACTTAGAAAAATTTGCAAATCTAGAATTTGGAGCTAACTACACTCAACACTTGAAAAAATATGGGCAAAGTGCCACCATTCTAAAACTTAGTCATATTTGCAATCACGATGCTGAGACTTGAAATTTTGTGGTATGTCAATGGTCCCTCTTTGTTGATGTTTGGAGGAGTGGCCCAAGAGATGTCAACAAAGAATTACAAAATACCACAATAGACATGTCACCATCATCACTTGTCGGTATAAGATCAAATGTTGTTTTACCATGCTCAAGAGTGCTATGGGAATAAGGTTATGTTGAGGGACAAGGGATATAGGCAATGCTAGGGAGATGAAATTTAAACAGTGGATCATGATGTAAGATGCAAATACAGCATAGCTGATAGTGACCATGGCATAAAGTGGCTTATGCCCAAAAAACATTGACCTCTCATCAAAATTCTTATGAGAGAGTCAAAGGCAATCTAAGGTTGGTCTAATTGCAAAGCTGCAGTGTTATCAATTTGCTGGGGATGTGCTTTTCCCATCTCTTTTTTTATTTTTATTTTGTGAGGTGAACCTTCTTTGGGTTCGGCTTACTACTAAATGTTAGCTACAAGTTGGCCATTCAAAAGATGGGCTTTGTTTTGATGCATTCACATTGCATTTGTAGGACAAGTGTTTCCTCCCTAGGATGAGTTGTGTCACATCCATTTAGGGCTTTGACCATCCCACAAGGGCTTCCCATGGGACAAGTTGTGCTACATCCGTCATGAGTTTAGCAATTGATGTGAAGAGAATGCCATGTGTGTCACAGTGCGTATGCATCAGAGGGACGTGTAATCATGAGTATGTGGGAGATGAGAAGATTTTGGGATGAATGGGTGGATGTCCATAGGCTGTAACAGGGATGACGAGGATGTGCACTCTTAAGTGGCTTAACTAGTCTAATCATGCACATCAGAGCAACATGGTAACTTGCTACTATGATGAGATGCATCTTTGCACGACTACCTTCGACACTTCAACCTGCAAACACAACTCCAAGAAGATGAGAAAACCACGAAATGTGAAATGCAAGTGCAAATGCTAGATGTGAAGATGCCATAAGCACTAGATGCAAGGGTGCTATGAATGTGTCAAATGTTGTGCCAGTTTCAAGTGCTTAGGAAGCTAGTGAAAGTGCTGGGGTGATGATGTTGCAAGTCCTCTAAAGACCACACTAATGGCAAGTGCTCCAAAAGATCAATAGGATGGTGGGAGGTGATGATGCTGTGAGTTCCCCCAATAGTTTCACCAATGGAAAGTGCTTGAACAAATCAATGACATGCCAGTTTAAAGTCCTAGAAAATTGTGAACCCAGTTTAAGGTCCTAATAGACCATGATGTGCTAGTTTATAGTCCTAGCAGATTGTTGGATGCTAGTTTAATGTCATAGAAGATAGTGGATGTTGTGCCAGTTTAGCATCATGACCCAAGGACGAGCTGTTATGCTAGTTTAACATCATAAGCCAAGTATGAGTTGTGCTAGCTTATAGTCATAGCAGACTATATGTGCCTATTTATAGTCATAGCAGACTAGTGCTTACCTTGCTTATGTACGGTGTGATGTTGCATGTGTAGTCATGTTGTGTGCCTGTGAGATCTTACAAAAATCAAATAGAAAGAAAACAACATCAAGCAACACTTATCATAAACAGAGTTAAAATGTATGAATGAAAGAAAAGAAATGAAAAAAGTGATAGTTTTAGGCCATTTCAGGTCGTAGGCTAGTTTAAGGCCTTTACAGGCCATGTGTTTTTGTTGTTCTTTTTTTATGTTTTCCAAATTCAATGCATATGCTAAGTGGATGGATGTGTAGACAAAGCAGAAATGTGTAAACAAAGCAAAGTAGTATGTAAACTAGGCAAGTAAGTGAAATGTAAATGCATGAACAAATGTAACCCAAGAAAAAACAAAAAATGCATGGCTAATGGAGGCAAGGGGTAAGCTAATGCTTAATGTGTTTCTGGCCAAGGAAAAGTCTTGATCACGTAGTTTCTTCCTAATCAAGTGTGGACTTGGGGTGTGCAAGGCTTAGGATCCTCTAGGAGGCTATTGGCTTCAACCACTCATTCGAGTGTGTTAGCCTTAGACACTATGTTGGTTGTCGTAGGTGTACCACTAAAGAACTCTCCTTCTAAAACTTGTGCCATGTCTATGTGGTGGATAGTTGAAGAGGAAGCGTTATCACCATGGATGATAACTTGACCACCTTCGTATGGAAGGTGGATTTCTTAGTGGATGGGAGAGGAGATGACCCTTAGTTGAGCTAGCCAAGGCCTGCCTAGAATCATGTTGAAACCTAGCATCTCCTCTATGACAATGACATTGGCAATAGTGGGGAATTTCTATCCTACCACGAAGACTAAGTTGATTGTACCCCTAACTATGACATGTGATCCGTTGAAGGATTTTAGACACGTGGTTTTGGTTGGCCTGATTTCATCTTCCAGAACTAGTTTGTTGATGATGGAGTATAGGACTACGTTTTTTGTTGCACCATCATCAACATGCACTCTGCAGATGGTGCACTACCCAACATCTATGCTAATGGATAGTGGAGATGCAGTGACCTCCCCTCATTTAGGGTTAACTTTGATGACATCGTCATTAAAGAATAGAGATGTTGAACCTAATTCTTGTGGATTAGGGGGTAACATCATTACATGGATGGATGCCTCATCTGTAGGGATGTCCTCTATAATAGGAATGGATGCCAAGATTCAGGCCAATGCTTGGCAATAAGTACATGAGGTCATGACTAGGTCGTACAAGCTCAATGTTGTGTTCTTTTGCTTGAGTGTTTGTTTCACTTGGGTTAGTACGGCTATGAATTCCTTGTCATTGGTTGTTGTGTTAGCCTTGATTTCCTCCATGTGGCTTGAGAGACAGATCTCTCATGTAGTGGACTTGGGCTTGGTTTGCTTGGCTTGCTTGGGGGTAGGGGCCCCAGTGTTTGGTTGTTGCTTGCTAGTTGTGGCCTTTGCTTCGGCCATGAGGCTACAAGGTGCTTGTTTGTCCTCTTGAATTACCATTTTGTGGCCCTACCTAGGTCACTAGTGGGGTCGACCCTCGAGGGAGGAGAGAATGACACATTGCCCACTATTGGGCTTCGGGTAGGTGAGGGGCCATTACATTGTGGCACCCTTATGACAAAGGGTAGTTTAGGAGTTGTTTTATGACCAACTCGTTGTGGCACCTTAATGATGAAAGGTTGCTTAGTGGTTGTTGTTGCTACATCATGCTAGTTTAACGTCTTAGTGGACGATTGTTATGGAACTTTGACCACAAAGGGTGTTACAGGTGCTAGAGGTGGCACTTCGATAATAAAGGGAGGCCTCTTGTTTCGGGAGGCTAAGGGGACCCTTGCCCTGTTAAGAGGCACATGGATCACAAATGGTTGTTGGATAGGTTTGGGTTGGCCACTTATGCTAATAGAGTTTATGACATAGGAGGCATCATCTATGTTGGATTGATTCACCATGTCGAGCACCAGTTGGCCCCATTCTATCATTCTCTACAAGTCATCCTGCAAAGCCCAACAATTTTCTGTAGTGTGACCAGCCAATTGATGGTAATGATAGTATTGGTTCAATTTAAAATGTTGTGGGACTAGGGGCTCATTTGGTACTGCTAATGTGGGGTTCCTTAGTAGTTCGCAGTACCTATCATGTTTTTGGGGAGCAATATCTGACATGTGCTTGTGTTGGATTTGCCTAGCTTTTAAGAGTTTCTCCAGTAGTTTAGAGCATTTCATTGGTAATGCTGGATACTTTGAGCAGTCCTTGCACTAAAAGTTGCACCTTGGGGTAGCCTTTGTAGATGTAGGCAAGTTGGTGCCAAAGTTGGTATTTTTGTCAATTGGGGCCTTGGGCTTTTTAGCTATCAGGCCCTAATTGGTTGCTTTTGTGCTTGTGGCCACTATTGTCATTATTGTGTTTTACTTGTGAGCATGTTGGTTTCTATAAGCCACATAGGGTGGATCATTGCTAGCTTGCACTACTTCCTCTATGCCTTTTGTTTGGCCAAAGGCTTAGCTAAGAGACTTCGGGGCTAGATAATATAGTTTGGACTTAATGAAGTCATTTACTACACCTTTGAAGATGGCCAATAGATGTGTCTCCACTAAGGGTTCATGCATTTCACTCAATGCAGCATTCCAATGTTGGAGGAATTTTGGCACGGGCTCTAGAGGCCCCTGCTTAACCTACATGAGTTGGTCGAGAGTTGCTTCAGGCTTTAGGTTGTACCTGAAGCATATCACAAACTAGCTTACGAGATCCTCCAAAGTGGAGATTAAGGCCTTAGGTAGCATGCGATACTATTCTAAGGCCTTCCCAGTGAGTGACATGGGGAACACACACATGATGGCATGTGTCCAGGCTTAAAGAAGTAGGCACTCAAATCGAAATATGACCAAGTGTGCATTGGGCTCCCCTTCACCATTATACTTGGTGAATTGAGGTAGCTGGACCCTAGTTGGAAGAGTTAGAGGTGGTACCGTAGGACTTATGGAGTCGTCTCTATAGAATTCCACCACCTTGATGGTGTCAAGGGAGGTAATCTTGAGTTGGTTGATCTCTTTCATCAAGCCTTGGATCAGCTGGAACACCTGATCCAAGCTTGGGGATGTGCCAGCTGGTTGCATTGGGTGGGCTTGTGTTGGTTGCATAGCATAGGGTTGAATTATTTATTTTCGAGTTTGCTAGTTTAACGTCCTAGCATACTGGCATTTCTAGTTTAATATCGTAGTGGATGGTTGTTGGTGTGTTGGCTGAGTGATGGGTGCAGTGATTGAAGTAGGTCACACATGAGTGGGTTGGACGGACACCGCATATGCCAATGAGATAGGTGGAACATAGGATTCTTGAGTTCTCTAGGGCTGGGAGGTGGCCCATGCATGAGCATAGTATTGGGAAAATGCATTAGTTTCTTGCGAGAAAGGCTAAATTAGCATGGTCACCATCTTGGAGAGGATGGGTGGACCAAACCAAGGAGGGGTGTACTAGGGAATGGTCATTGGAACATGGTGTAGGGGTGGCTCTCGTGTTTGGAGCAGTCCTCAAACTCATCTTCCTTCTTCTATAAGGATTCCTCGTAGGTTGTCCTTACATCCTACTTGTTTGCATAGATAAGTAGGGACAACAACTAGTGGTAGGACTCCGTGAGTGGGATTATGTCAAACAAGGAGGGGTTGTACTCCCATCCGTTCTGGTGGACTCGTTCATAGTAATGTTTTGCCTCCAAATCAAGGTAATTGACTGGAATTCCTACTTGGATTCTAGCACAAACAAAATTATATTGTTTGTGGATTAGTGTGCCACGCTTTGGCTAGATTTTAGTGTCAAATGTGTTAGACACCAATGTGGAAGGTTTATCTGGATTCATATTCACAGATCGGGTTGTGAGAGTTGTTGTTTGTAGAAAATGGCTAACTCTGAAAAATAGCAGAAAAATAACTAAGTCTGTTAGTAGCAGGAAAATGGCTAAGTATAAAAAATATAGAAAGAATGGCTAAGTGTAACAATGCAGAAAAAATGCTAAGTACAAAAATGTAAAAAAAATTTCAAGTATGAAAACTACTAAAAATGGCCAATCCTAATGCTACACTCGCTACATTAGAGTGTGTCATGCTTGCTACACTACATGTGACATAGCCACTATGCTACGCAGGGTGTACCTGCTACATTTCTATGCTACATGTGATGCAGCCACTACGCCACATGGGACGAAGATTCAAACCCTCCTTCTAGCACCAAAAACTGTTACGTTTAAAAACTTCGGTGGCTGGAACATCGAGAGGTCACTGGGTATACAGCCTAACCGCAAATTCGTAAGAGGGTAGTGTTGGAGAAAATGGAAACGGGGTGCCCTGAACGGTCTTGTCAATCAAACAGATACTTACATGGTGTCAAAATAGTTATGTGTGAGAAGATTTTATACTACATTATGCATGGGCATCGACTCTAGAAAAGCTAGAGTGTAGCAGGGTGTCCTGGCCTAAGAACTGTGACGTGAACGTGCAAATATGTATGAAAAGTGAGAAAATACGAGTGTTACACCAAATGCCAAAGACAAATGCTTGAGAAATGTTACAAAATTTGATAGTAGAAGTGTACCGCCCCAAAAGAGGAAGCATAGCTAACTCACAAAGGTATACACAATGTATAATAGGCACAGTGGGAGCACAGTCATAGCCTCGATGGTATCAGACTATGAAGTTTGGCACTCACTATGTCGAATTGTGCCTGTTGGGTTGCTAGCCACGGTGTACCATGTGATGTTATACTGAGTTGCAATGGTGTTGTAGTGTACTATGCAGTGTAGGTGTGTCTTTCTTCTGGTGTGGTGTGCTCTGAGTCTCATTCATCCACAAAGCTAAGTACTAAGATGTAAAAGTGCTAAAATTCTAAAATGGAGGTGCCAACTACCTTCCTGGCAAAAAATGGACGTCAACCCCTTCTTCTCTCCCCCTTTCTGTTAGCGACCATTTGGGATGCGACCGCCAACGAGTGTCCTCGAACAGGATTTAGGTGCCTGTTGGTCTCTGGCAACACCAAGGCCTAGATACCTCCAAATAACTCAATAGTTAATGTGAGTATGTGTGTGTGCTGTTGCGGCGTGCGGTTGTGAGAAATGTGACAATTTCGTTGTGTGTGAACTACAAATGACTTACTTTAAAGAGATTCAGCCAGCTTTGCCAAGTACTGTGAGTTATTGAAAGTTTCCTATTTTGTTCAACTACCTAGTCTACGTGGTCCTTATAATACCTTCTTGTAACAAGTAAAATTTTGCAAAAACATTTGAGCACAACTCCGCAAATCTACTCCTAATTTTCCCCAGAGAAAGAGGTAGTTCCACAAGAAAACTAGAAATAGAGCAAGATTCAATGGAAATAGACAGAAAAGAAAAGAAAGCAGATTTGTGTGGACCTCAAATATTTAAACAAGGTAAAATGACACGAGTAAACATTTCGTAGTAAAGCTATTCCAAATTCAATATCTACGAATTGTTCAAACCTCCAAGGCTCAACCAAGCAATATCTTCAAGACAATCCTATTGTGCTACCAAAAATCGCTGTGTAAACTACCACGTACGAGACTCCACTTTGACTAGACAATAGATGCCAACAATTGCATTCAAACAGAACCTTTAAAATACTTGAAAATTTCTAATTGAAATAACACGGAAAATCACTTTAAAGATAAAGAAGCTATTCTGGTCTCATCAAAATACCAAAGATTTTCTAAACCCTATCAGCTACTAAATTGTTCCACGGCGTGACTACAAACAGAGGCTCTCTTCCAACAACCCAATAGCAGTTCCCAAACGTTGCACAATAACGAAATTTACTACTAAAATGCTCT
>MNCI01004994.1:37196-48433 GCA_015680685.1 Gnetum montanum | reverse complement strand
AATGACATAAGATGCCTCACCCATATCCTTCATGTTGAAATTCTTGNCACTAGAGGAAAATCCTTCAAGTTGTTTCATATAAACCTCTTCCTCTAGATCAACATTAAGGAATGCTATTTTCACATCCATTTGATGTAATTCAAGATCAAAATGGGTAACTAATGCCATGATAACATTAAGGGAGTCCTTCTTAGATACAGGAGAAAAGGTCTCCTTGTAACTTATTCCCTCTTTCTAAGTGAACCCTTTAGTGACAAGTCCAACCTTATATCTTTCAATGTTGCCCAATGAGTCTTTCTTAGTCTTGAAGACGCATTTGCATCCAATGACATTTACACCATCAGGCAACTTTTCAAGACTCCAAATTCCATTAGATGACATAGAGTTCATCTCATCTTTCTTCGCATCATACCACCAGTTAGATTCCTTACAACTCATGGCTTGTGAAAATGTTTCGAGATCATTTTCGACTCCTATGTTGTAGTTAGACTTCTGTAGATACACCGTATAGTCACTAGGAATCATTGATCACCTTACTCTAGTAGATCCTCTTAATGTTGGTTCATGATTCTCTTGAGGATCATGATGTTCAACAGGTTATGGTATCTATTGTTCAGTTGGATCTACTACTTCTTGATCAGTAGTTTGTGGAACTTCAATGACTGGTTGTTGTTCATTGCATTTGTGCTCTAGGCATATTGTGCATAATAATTAGTTTATCATTTGAAGTAGCAGGTTGAGCGTTTGTATGATCTATTTTAGGAATAATGTTCCAAGATCTACTACACCCACTAATCAAGTCATTCTCAAGAAATTTAGCATTCCTTGATTCCACAAACCTAGTAGTATGTGATGCACAATAAAATTTGTATCCCTTATACCATTCAACATATCCAACGAAATACTTGCTTATGGTCCTTGGGTCTAGCTTCTTGTCTTGTGGATTATAGATTCTTACTTTAGACGAGCATCCACAAACATGTATATATCGCAAACTCAATTTTCAACCTTTCCATAATTCAAATGGTGTCTTTGAGACAACCTTGGTTGGAACTTGGTTTAATATATACACTGCCATCTTAAGAGCTTTAGTCCACAAGGACTTAGGAGGCTTGGAGTTACTAAGCATACACTGCACCATGTCCAATAATGTTTAGTTTCTTCTTTCTGCCACACCATTCTAGTTTGGAGAACCAAGCATAGTGTACTAGGCAACAATTTCATGCTCTTGAAGAAACTTAGCAAATGGACTAGGTGCTTGTCCATAATTAGTATATCTACCATAGTATTTACCACCTCTATCAAATCTTATAACTTTATTTTCTTATCGCATTGTTTCTCTACTTCATCCTTAAACACCTTAAAGGCATCTAAAGCTTCGATCTTGTTATGAAGCATGTAGAGATACATATATTTTGAGTAATCATCAATAAAGGTAATGAAATACTTTTGACCATACGAATCCATATCTGGACTACAAATATTTGTATGTATGATCTCTAATATGTCTGAACTCTTCTTGGCATCTTTCTTTGACATATTGGTCTACTTTCCCTTTATGTAGTCCACATAAGTGTCAAAGTCAGTAAAATATATAGTACTAAGTACATCATCATTTACTAATCTCTTTATTTTCTCAATAGAGATATGTCCTAATCTATGATGCCACAACATAGAGGATTCAACATTCATAACACATCTCTTAATTCCAACATGAATTCAAATGTATAATATAGACTGAATATAGTGTATGAGAAATTAATGGAAAATCCTGATGATACAAGCCTTGAAACAGAAATTAAATTCCTTGAAAAACTTAGAATATAAAATGTCTTTTCCAACTCTAAAACAAAACCATTGCTTAAAACTAATTTGCATGTTTTGATTGCCTCCACATGTGAGTGCATCTTGTTGCTTGAATAGATGCAAGACTCACTTTCCACTAGCTTCCTTAGGTCTTACACCCCTTGCAAGGAATTGGTTACATGAATTGTAGAACTAAAGTCAATCCACCATGTGTCATGGCCAACGTCAACCATATTAGATTCAAAACAAATAAGTGAGAGTTGAGTACCTTTCTTTTCAAGCCATTTCTGATATTTAAGACAATCCTTCTTTATGTGCCCTTTCTTTTTGCAGAAAAAACATCTGGATTCCTTAATATTAGCTTGTGTAGGAAATTTGACCTTCCACTTGCCCTTGGCTTGTTCTTTATTCTTTTATTGTGTGATTAGATACACACTCTCTTTTGCTTCCATCATAAGTCTATCCTCTTCTTGCACACACATGGTCATTAGTTCATTGATTGTCCATTTGTCCCCATGTATGTTATAAGAAATCTTAAAGGGTCCATACTATGGTGGAAGCATGTTTAAGATGTAGTGCATAAGGAAAGATTCTGACATCTCAACCTCAAGTGTTTTGAGCTAAGCTATTATATCCCTCATTTGCATGATGCACTCACACACACCATGAATTTTGGTGAGCTTCATGGATGAGAACTTCATTATTAAGGTGCTAGCTAATGCTTTGTTTGATGACTCAAATTGTTCATCAGTTTCCTTTAACAAAACATGCCCATTGTCATATTGTTCTAGTGAATTGCGCATGCCAACTAAGATCTTGGTTTTTATGAACATGACACAGAGACGATTAGATCACTTCCATTTTTCATAATTACCAATATCATCCAAATGACTGGTTGTTGTAATGGTAGCTGGTTCATCCTTACAGATAGCATAATCAAAGTCCATCCAGCCTAAATGAAGAAGAATTCTTTCCTTCCACACCTTATAATTATCACCCTTTAATTTAGGAATCTCACATTTAAAATCAAAGTAGCTTATAGGTTGTACAACTGCATAATCAAACATGCTTATGTCACTAAATTTGAGGTTAAAATACCATGAGACATGTTTACCAATGCAAATCATGTAAAAATATAAATCAAATGACATAAAATTGCTTGTGGGAAAATTTTTAATTCAAATAGATTCATATATCCTTACGATGAAACTGTTAAATTATATTCCTTTTCTTAATCCCTATGGGAAAATTAAGAAAAATAATGTAACATATCATCCTAATTAATCATATAAAATACAATAAAAATTCCTATGGGATAAAGTTTATTATATTACATATGATTAATCACAATTTAATTTTCCATATATGATCCAAAACTTTTAACAATTTTGCACAATTAAAGATGTTGTGGCTACTCTCTAATTGTACAAAAAAAAAAGAAGATCACAAGTTATAATTTTATGTAGGAAAAACTATGCATTACAAAATTTTAATATTCTTTAAATAAAGAAACTTTATGCATAGTTCAAAACCCCAAAATGTCACCTAAACAGGCACCTGTCATGCCTTGTAGAAAGGACCCAGACAACCAATGCTGTAGAGGTTAGTAATTTTATAGGGACACCCATCACAATCATAATAGGCCTTCCACTTACTAACCAGTAATGGCATCAAGAAAGATATAGAGATGAAGCTTTGATACCAAATGTAAGAAAAAATTTGTGGATTACACAAGAAATTTACATGCATGGATAACCAAAAATGCATAATGCAGAAGCAAATGGAATTGACCTTTAGCCATTGATGCCTTGAATTAAACTTGACATTCAGATTCTTCTTTTACATTGGTGCTTTGCAACGATGGTGTATGCAACCTCAAGCATCTATGAAAGGGACAAGAACTGCAATCCTGCTGTGATTTGTGGTACCTTTGTTCTTTGATCAAGAAAAAATTTATAGGTCATGGAATTGATTACCATGAGAAATTAGAAAAAATAAGAGACCCAATGCCAATGCATAAATGTGTTATCGGATATGGAGGCCACCTTGATGCATTAACGTACACGTAAATGTGTAATGCAAAACATGTTACTAGATATGGAGGCCACCTTGATGCGTTAATGTACATGTAAACGTGGAAACACATAACACAAAATGTGTTACCAAATATAGAGGCCACCTTGATGTGTTAATGTACACATCAACATGAAAACATGTAACGCATGTTACACCTAGGTGTGGGATTCTGCAACTGCAACCTATCTCTGTGTCATTCAATGCACAACGGTAAGATTTGAACGTGTTTGCCTACAATGAAGAGAACGTGTGTGGTGGAAAATGTGACAAATATATTTGTAGTGGAACCAAAACCTTTTGAATGCCATGATCCATCACAATAATGGCAATCTTTGATGTCCTAGCCATTGCACTAGCATTGCCATTGGTATCCTTCTTTTCCTGTACATTTCAGGCAACATTAGAGAAAGAAGTTCTCATAGAACCAAAGCCCTAGACCATGTTTTCCTTTGAAGATATGTCTTAGATGGTTGCAACTAGAATGATGGCCAAGTCAGATCTGGAGACATTTGTTAAGAATGGCGAGCAGTGAAGGGTGCCGAAGAGTGGGCAACTAGTGAAAATAGTGCAGAGGATGCCAGAGAGTGGGAATGATTTCTGCTTAGCAATACAACCACAATACTCCAAGTGTATGCATGAGCAATCAACACCTTTACGATAAGCCAAGTTTAGAGCAAAAATTGGAATATGCAACACAAAAATAATTTAGGAAATATTGATTAGCAATGCGATAAATCATAAGACCTGTGTCCACTATTAGTCTAAGCCAAATGCATAATATAGGCATGAGGGTATAATATGAGATTTAACAATGATCTATATTTAGGTAAATATAAAAGAAAAAGTTATCATTTTTTTAAGGAAAAAGAAAGATTATTAGGCAGGAGGACACTTGCCAACCATGGCATATATTTCTAAACTTATCATAACTTCTTATAGAAGTTATAACTTCCTAGGATGGTTATAAATTAATCCCCCTAGATATTTGTAACACTCCTTAACTTCTCATGATTATTGTAACTACCCTAAGGCCATTATAAAAGGGGCTTCAAGGGTAGAATTGAGGAGGATTTTTGGAAGAAGATCTAGGAAGATTAAAGATTGAAGATTATAAAAGCATAGCTTGTTAAAGACATCAATTCAGCTACTTTGTTTTAATCTTGTGAGTTTATTTCTTCTCATTTTGTTTTAGTTACTTAGCTAATACTTTAGATAGTATTGCACATAGCATTTAATTTTGGGATTTTTCTAGGTTATATCTATAGCTTTGTTGTTTTACGTAATATTAAACTTCTATTAAGGTTTTCCATAAAAGGGCTTATGTTGTTGAAAAGCCTCTAAAGCAATTTAATAGTAATGTCTTAACAAAATTGCCTATTTTGAGCATAGAGAATCTAGGAAAATCTTTGGTACTTTGAGACAATCGAAATAGCTTCATTGTTTTAATGTGTATTACCTTGGTATTTTAATCCTAAAATTATTAAATTTTAAGGCTCTATTGAATGGAATCCTTAACAACTATTAACTAGCCAAAATAGAAGCTTGTACTTGTCGTTTAGGAAGCATTTTTTGGAAGTCTAATAAGATTATCTTTTATGAAATTGCTTGTTGCGTTCAGAGGGTTTGGACAATTCATAGTTAGACTGAATTGGAATAGCTTTATTGTGAAGTGTTTCCTCATGTCAATTTATCTTGCTTAAATATTTGAGATTTTGCATAAATATGCTTTCTTTTCTTTCTCTTTCTAAGTCCATTGAATCTCACTCTATTTGTAGTTTTCTTGTGGAACTTTCTCTTTGGGGGGGGAAATTAGGAGTAGATTGGCAGAATTGTTGATGGTCGCGATATTGAGGCTGTAATATTGCGTCCACGATATTAGGTTTGCAATATTGGGTCCATGATATTGGATCCTACCATGTGATATTGGACATTTAATATCTGGACCTGTCTCGTTGCCTATAAATAAGAGGTGGCACACTTGGTTTGGTAGTTAGTTATTAGTCCTTGGAGTTCAACCAGATCGCACGTAACACTCGTATTCGTATGGTTGAGCGTAGGGGGTACCTCGCCGCTCATCATTGGCACCGTTTCCAAGGACTTTGTTAGTTGTGCGCTAATTAGAACTTAGGAATCTTTCCATCATTGGAACGAACCCTTAGGGTTGGTTATCTTAAAATTATTAGAAAAGAGAAGAGAAAAGTGTTGCACACTGAAGAATTAATCATGTCTCCTTCTTCTTACGAGAGTGTTTCACTACCTAGGTCTGACACAACGAACAATTGGAGGCATAGTACACATGCCAGTCCCCCAACAGTTTCATGTGGTATACGTTCATCCCAATGAGTATATGCCAAACTTTACCTTTATCCTTCACTAGGATGAAAAAATGTGTTGGCATGATTTAGAAGGTAACATAGTGTTACCTCTTGATCGTTCAGTCCCAAGCAAGCTTCTTCGTGCTCTCACACGAATTGGTATGCAGCACTTACAAGTAGAGTACATTGTGCATGAACATGACTCAAGAGAGTATCGACCCGTGGAGGCATAATGTCAAAGGGACTTACAACAGGAGAGACATCATAAATCTATGAAAGGGAAGTGGTCACAGGATGTTCCATATGTCATAGGTGAAAATGAGGGTGGTGAACCTGCCTTAGGAGGTCTTCCACACAATGATGTTCCTCTCGTTGACTTCGGTCAAGGGGTTGTGTCTCAGAATCTTCACTCAACTATCCATAACCCATATTTTGGTATTGACGAACACAAAGCTTTTGAAAAAGGAACATGAACATATGACAAAGGTGGACAATCTGACCGTAACTGCGATCGAGGTTGCGACCACTGAAGAGAAGGTAGCAGGCACCATCATGGTGATGGTCCTCCTCCCTCTTCACCTCCATCATCTCCTTCCCCCTCTCCCTCAAGATCAAAACACAGTTGCAGAGGGAAAGAACCTAAGGATAATGGTAGGAAAAATAGGAATAATAGATAAAACAGTTGAGAAAGGGGACGGGGGCATTCTAGAGAAACACACTACAAAAGGAGGGAGAGTAGGGAACAACATAGGCATCATAGACGCCATAGAGAATATGATCACGATGAACCCCTGATCGTTACTTGAAGTATGCTAGATATAACTAAGGCTATTAGAATCCCAAAAAGGCACCAAAAAGATAGCAGGATCAAAATATTGGACATGAACAATATCCCACGATTTGAAGGGGGATACAAGTTGATCCTTAAAATCATTTGCAAGCATTTCATGATGCATGTGCCTTGCAAAACATAGAAAATGAGTGGCAAAAACTCAAGTTGTTTCCACGGACACTGATCAAGAAACTAGAAATTTGGTACCAGTCCTTAGAACTGGAATCCATTCGTAGATGGAGCACCATGTTAGAACTATTCAATGATAAGTATCAAATGTACTCCTGAGTGTCCAACCTGCAAAAGCAAATTCAAGGATGGAAACAAGGAGGACACGAACCCTTGGATGCTACCATGGGCCGATATTATGCATTATTACATCGTTTCCCTAGCCATGGTTACTCATAGAGGGAACAACTACGCCATCTCGTAGATGGACTTAGGCATGAAACATGAAGAACCCTTGGGACTTATGCCCAAGGCAGACTATCTGAGCTTAGAGCCCATCAAGTACAAAGATTGTTGGAGCAAGTTACCAAGGAGAAAGGTGAGTTAAGAAAAAGAGAGAGTGTGGAGGAATACAACAGAGATCTTCCCTCCGAAAGAAGGAAGTTAGATTTTGTGAGGATGAAGAAGAGTCACCACTTGACGAGATGGTGAATAGGAAAACTTGCCCATTGAAAAACTTGCATCAGAAGTATCAACAAAGGTGGAACAAATGTGGGACTCCCTAGATAATAGATTTCAAACCATTCTCAAAATAGTAGAGGAGTTTAGGGAATTAGGTAGTGACCAAGAAAGGAGAAAAAAGAAAGAAGCTGAATATGCACGTAACAAAGGTAAGGGCAAAGCTACCATCATTGAAGAGGTTGTGGATTTAGATATAGAAAATGATCATGAATGTGACATATGTCAATATGACTATCCTAAGGGATGTTGCCCAGTAATCTCACATCTATAGGAGTCTAGGGTGTATGCACTAAACCCACAATTAAATAGAAGACAAACACCCCGAAGGTTACGTTATCCTCAAGATAGCCCAAGACAATTCCACCAAACCTTGACCTATTATCCAAGTGGAACTCCACCACAACCAAATGAACAATATCAATAGTGGCAACACTTACAATCATGAGGAATGCCACCACAACATCAACAGTACCCTTACCGTTAACCTAACTCGTATGGATACTATGTGAAGTAGCCAATCTCTCCACATGACTCTACTAGTCATGTTACTCCTCAGTCTCACTACCAAACCCATGAGTACTATAGAACTCCTTCTCCTAGAGGAGAGGTTTCATAAACATACTATCCTTCTCATCTGACTGCACCTCTTCCACCCTTAGCTCCATTACCACCTACTCCAGCTATGTAGGGTGAGCTCCTTGCCTAGCTATAGCAACGTAATGCTACAAGGGCTGTCAACCCTGAACCTACTGTTGGTTTAGAAAATCACATAAAGAAGAGACCTTTCTTTAGGACCAATAGTCCAACTAAGTCCTTGTAAACACAAGTGGAAAATTCTCCAAACGCCTCACCACCATTCGAATCTTTGGAGCTTCCTTCGAACCGAAGGCCGCACTTAATGCACATGGTCATGTTGACTCATGCAATTACCCATTGGATTAAAGTTGGCCACCTTTCTAGGAAATTATCTGATCCTGGAAGTCCTCTTATATATTTGCAAATCGCTGGGAATGAACCTTGCAAGGTTTTTTTGGATTCAAGTTCTAGTATTAACTTAATCTCTCAAGAAATGTACAAAGCTTGGAACCCACCTCCATTAAAAAAGAGTAACATATGTTTAGAGTTGATTGACCAATCCATCATTGTCCCATTAGGACTAGTGGAGGACTTTGTTACCACTGTTTGTGGGTGGTCGTATCTAGTCGATTTCCTAGTGATTCAAGTCAACAACTATAAGGGGGAATTCCCAATCATAATGGGAAGAGCATGGCTAAGCACAATTGACATATGCCTAGGAATACATGATCTTTCCCTAGAAATATCAAAGGAAAACACATTTAGAAAGATCAAGAAGAAGAAAGTTTCACGCATTACATATAGTGACACAAGGTGTAACTGCATGCAGAAGTCCTGGTTTGTACAATGTTTAACATTTCCTGCATGCAACTAGTGTGCACCAATAACTAACATAAAAAGATCCCTATATGTAGCAGCCACAAGATAGGAGGCACCTAGTGGTTGATAGCTAATCAAGAGAATGATTCAACTATATGCATGGAACCAACTGAGAGCTTGACTTGCACCTACATTGATAGCATAGATACATTAGAGCAAGTCCATCATCAACTTCCAAGTCTTGACATTGAAAATGTCAACTGGGGGAAGTTGGAAATCCTTGAAAAGTTTAAGCAAAAGCCCCTTGAGTTAAAACCATTTCCCACCGGTATGGAGTATACATTTCTCAAAAATGGAAAACTGGTGATCATTAACGCTAAGCTCACTCAACAAAAAGAAAGACTACTAAAAATGATAAACAAATAGTCAAAAGCCTTTGCTTGGTTATATCCTGAATTAACTAGAATAGATCCTAGGATATGCCAATATAGAATTTACATTGACCCCTCCATGAAACCTCGATGACAACCATAGAGACAATTAAACCCAAAGCTTAGGCAAGTGGTTAAAGAAGAAATTGAATAACTTCTAAAAGCTGGGTTCATCTATCCCATTGTTGATAGTGAATGGGTTAGTCCATTAGTTTTTGTGCCCAAAAAGGGAGGTAAATGGAGGGTGTGTATAGACTTTAGGCTACTGAACATGGCAACATTTAAAGACCACTTCCCATTGCAATTTGTTGACCAAGTCTTAGATACCATTGCAGGGCATTGCTACTATAGTTTTTTGGATGGCTACAGTGGATATAATCAAATTCAAATAGCACTAGAAGATCAAGCCAAGACTACATTCACAAGTCCTTGGGGGACATTTGCATATAAGTAGATGTTGTTTAGCTTGTGTAATGCCCCAGTAATGTTTCAATGTTTGGCTCTAAGTATCTTTTAGCAGCAAATAGGAAATGGTGTGGAGATCCTTATGGATGATTTCTCCACCTATGGAGCAAACTTCGAACAAGCATTGAACCGATTAGAGCAAGTACTGAAACGATGTGTAGAAACCAACTTAAGGCTTAATTGGCAAAAAAGCCATTTAATGGTCCAAGAAGGCATTGTATTAGGACACAAGATTTCACAAACAGGGATAGAAGTAGATCCTGAAAAGATTAAGGTCATCCAAGGAATCACTTAGCAACCTAAAATTGTAAAAGACATTCAATCATTCCTTGGACATACTGGGTATTATAGATGCTTCATTGAGAACTTTTCAAGGATTGTGAAACCTTTGGTAGAACTAACAAAGAAGGATGTACCTTTTGAATGGATCAAGGAATGCGAGCTAGCCTTCCAAACTTTAAAATAGAAGCTTGTAGAAACACCTATTCTATAAGCTCATGATTGGTCCAAACTATTCCACATAATGATTGATGCATCCAACTTTGCCTTAGAAGCTATACTTAATAGTTAGATGACCAAAAATGTCCCTCTTACATCCACTGTACAAGTCGAAGTATTGTTGGTGCACAACTCAATTACACCACAATGAAAAAAGAGTTAATGGTTGTGGTGTTTGCACTAGAAAAATTTAGGCACTATGTATTGGGTAATCATATATTTGTACATATGGATCATAGTGCAATTCAGTTCCTAATGAATAAACCAATGGTGAGCTCTCACATCATATGATGGCTCATGATCTTACAAAAGTTCGATCTTATGATGATCGATTGTAAAGGCACCAAGAATGTTGTTGCTGATCATTTATCTCAGTTGCGATAGGACAACAAAGAGGATGAATATCCAATTTTTGATTGTTTCACTGATGAACTCCTCTTTGTAGGTGTGATAAACAATCACTTACCCACTAATACAAATTGGTATAGTAGCATTCTCACTTATCTACTTACACAAAAAACACCACAAGGGTTAGATGTTAAAAAGAAACAACAGTTTCTTTACTAAGCCAAATATTTCATGAAAATCAACAAACACCTTTATAAGGATATTATAAAGGTCTGATGGTATGTTCCCGATGTAGATCAATTGCGAGTTCTCTAAGATGCTCATGAGGGCCCTTGTGGGGATCATTACGCATGGAGATGAACAACCATAAAAATCTTACTT
>MNCI01004994.1:12296-27837 GCA_015680685.1 Gnetum montanum | reverse complement strand
TTTTATATACAAGATTTAATGTATATATACTTAGTTATAATATATATATACATATTTCTATAATATCTAATCATAGTATATGTATGTATATCCTATGTATATGTTTAGGCAAGTATATATGATATAATAAAAACATGTATACGTTAAAGTACTAGTTTAAATAATATTTAATTTAAAGTGTTAGTTAAATTATTAAATTTATATTATCTCATGTAATCATTACTTGTGATGTGTATAAGTGGGAGTGATGGTCAGATAACTACATAGTGGTGAGTTAATTTCAATAACCAAAAAGTGGAATTTGAATTAGCCAACCATGTGATGATGGAAATTAAATAAGTTTTGGCTAAGTGTCAAAGTTGATTAGTGGAATTGATTGGAATTTCAAATTTACCTTACACTATATAAAGAGATGTGAATTGCTTTGAAATACATCGTTTTTTTAATTCAATGCTTATGCGATAAAAGCAAGTAAAGTATTTAAGTATGAGGTAGAAATATGGTTCTTGGAAAGAGGGCAACAAGAAGGCCTTTATCCCATATGTTACGGGATGTTTCGTAGATCATGTATTGAAAGCCTATTGTAAGGTAACCACCTGTGGAGCATCTAGTAAAAGCCCTTTCTTACTTTGGCTTTCAAATGAGTTTAGATTTCTCACTAGTGGACTTTCTATACATTCCAATGTTTGGGGCAGCTTTCATGAATGCATCACCAAAGTTGAGTACCAAGGAGAGTCCACTAAAGATGATTCTTGGGAAGATACTTTCATATCTCAAGACACAAAAGCAACTAGTTGGGGAGAACCTCAAAAATCAACAACCAACGAGTTGGATAAGAAAGAAGCAAAGACAATTGTTGAGGACAAAGGTGAAGTCTAAGTTGAGGCTTCAACTAGGTAAGAAGAGGAAAAAAAAAAGCATTCATCACAATTGAAATTACATATGAAAGAGTTCATGATATGAGAATCCCTAAAAGAGATACTTTAACTATCCTTTTTTCCACCTATAGAATAGTTTGTATGGTATTGTGTTTGTATAGTTTCCTAAGTTTTATTAGGAGTGAGGTTTTTGTTTCATCAAACTTTATGTTTGGTGGAAGTTTTCCTCAAAAATGATTTGTATTTTGGTAGAAATGTTCAATAAAGTCTTGTTTTGGTGGTGATTTAGTTGATGTGCATTATTAAACATCTTCTTAAGAATATTAAGAAGGGGGGAAAGAAATGTTGTCACCTTTATGCCATTTTAAGGAGCAAGAATTCAAGAAAATAAAGATAAAATCCCATAAGAGGCATAATAATATGCAAAAAGGAAGTAAAATGTCCTTTGTGCTCGAAGTGATATTTGGGTGATAGGATAAAGCTAAATATAAGTGGAAAATGCTTACATAGTGAATGCTATGTTTTGATACTGGCAAAACCAAAGGAAGAAAAAGCACTAAGGAAGAAATGGTTGACACTAGTCTAATAGAAAAAATCTAAGGATACTTCCTCTTGATGAAGCAAAATAATTTATATGGTAAAACACATGGTAATTTGCTAGTGTATTGTTTCAAAGGTTGATAGTGATTCAATGGCTAGCACCATTTGCATCCTTATGTTCTAAGTAATCGAAAGTTTTGAAATTAATCAAGGTGCATACTAATCTCCCATTTGCCTTTATTAATTCCATAATTAAATCAGGACATTGTAATTTTGTTCTATATTCAATGGCTGAAAGTATTATTCCTACCAATGAGCAAAATAATGTACAGTAGAGATGAGGTAGAGATTAATCAAATATGTTGCAACATTGAAATCCCTGAGTAAAGGAGAAGTTTCAAAAATGTCTATTAGTAATCTCATCCAAGTTAAAAAAATTGAGTTAACAATTAAATTGTTTTGCAAATAAAATCTCATAAAAAATTAGGCAATCCTTTTGTACGTTGAAAAGAATGTTGGTAATGTTCTGCAAAGAAAAACAAAGAAAAAAAATCTAATGGCATTGTTGTGGAGGCCCTGCCTCACAGGCACATCATGAGTAACAAGCAAAGGGACTCATCCTGGGTGCAGGATTCTACAACTGCAATCTGTCTCTACGTCACTTAGCACACAACAGTAAGATTTGAATGTGTCTGCCTATGGTGAAGAAAACTTGTGTGGCAAAAAACGTGATGGACATAGTTGCAATGGCTACACTGGAACCAAAACCTTTTGAACACCATGATCCCATCACAATAATGGTTGTCTGCAATGTCCTAGCCACTACACCAGCACTACCATTGGCATCCTTCTTCTCCCACGTAGCTCAAGTAGCATCGAAGAAAAACGTTCTCATAGAACCAAAGCCCTAGACCATGTTTTCCTTTGAAGATATGTCTTAGTAGTTGCAACCTAAACAACGACTGAGTCAAATTTGGAGACATTCTTCAAGAATGGCTAGCAACGAAGGGTGCACGTGTGAAGAGTGGGCAACCAGTGGTAACAATGCAGTGGAGGGTAGGGTGCGGGAAGGATTTTTGCTCGGCAGGACAGCCACAGTACTCCAAGTGTATGCACTAGTAATCAACACCTACAAGACGAGCCAATTTTAGAGCAAAGAATAGAATACATAACACACACACACAAAAAGGTTTAGGAAATACTAATTAGCAACGCAGTAGACCATAAAACCCACATTCGTTATAAGTCTAAGCCAAACGTGATTATTCTCAAAAAGTGGTCTCCTTATTAATTGCCTTAAACCTTAATATAAAGAAGATTAATATAGGAATAAGGGTATAATATGAGATTTAACAATGATTTACATTTAGGTAAAAATAAAAGAAAAATTTATCATTTTTTAAGGAGAAAGAGAGATTATTGGGTAGGACACTTGGCAACCATGGCATATACTTCTCAAGTTCTCATAACTTTTTATAAAAGTTATAACTTCCTAGGATGGTTATAAATTAATCCCCCTAGATATTTGTAACACTCCTTAACTTCTCATGATTATTGTAACTACTCTAAGGCCATTATAAAAGGGGCTTCAAGGGTAGAATTGAGGAGGATTTTTGGAAGAAGATCTGAGAAGATTAAAGAGTGAAGATTGTAAAAGCATGGCTTATTAAAGACATTAATTTAGCTACTTTGTTTTAATCTTGTGAGTTTATTCCTTCTCATTTTTTTAGTTACTTAGCTAATAGTTTAGATAGTATTGTGCTTAGCATTTAATTTTGGGATTTTTCTAGATTATATCTATAGCTCTGTTGTTTTGCGTAATATTAAACTTCTATTAAAGTTTTCCATAAAAGAGTTTATGATGTTGAAAAGCCTCTAGAGAAATTTAATAGTAATTTCTTAACAAAATTGCCTATTTTGAGCATAGAGAATCTAGGAAAATTTTTGGTACTTTGAGATAATTGAAATAGCTTCATTTTTTAAAAGTGTATTTCCTTGGTATTTTAATCTTGAAATTGTCAAATTTTTTGAAGGCTCTATTGAATGCAATCCTTGATAGCTATTAACTAGCAAAAATAGAAGCTCATACTTGTCATTTAGGAAGCATTTTTTAGAAGTGTAACAAGATTGTCTTTTATGAAATTTCTTGTTGAGCTCAGAGGATTTNTAGTGACTATATAGACTAAGTGATTGGACAAAATGGGAATCTTCAACAACTCATAGTATTTGACAAAGTTGGTTGAATTTCTTTTATGATAGCCAATTACAGTTTCATACACAACCCAATTATTTCAAACTTCATAATAGGAAACACATACTCATGATTATTTTGTTTCATAAGTACTAGGTCTATTTGGAGGTATTTGGGCCTTGATGTTGTTAGAAACCAGTAAGCACCTAAACCCTATTTGAAGAAAACCTTCATTTCTCGTGATATTAGTTGTGAGAGACTAGAGGCCCCAAAGTTGGTAATCCCAAACAATTGGCAACATGAAGGTTATCAATAGAGTTACATAATCAATTCTGTATAAATGTTTTGATTACTAAAATTAATGAACGATCTTGATTTTACATGTTAAAATTTTTGTTTTACATGTGTGGAAATGTGGAGATCTCTTACAAAGGATCATGATCAATGTTAAGCTTTGGTTTGCAAAATAGACAAGTTAATTTTGGTCTTTTTTTTGTGATATAAAGTATTGTTTGCATGATCTAAAAATAGATAGTGTTTAGTTTCTAGAGTTATATTCCTTGTTTCTTATTTAGGCTTTATTGGTTTTTGCATTTTTAATGATTACCTTAAAATGTTAATTCATTGGATGAGTTGATAGGAGTCAATCCATATATCTTTGAATAGTAATTTTAATATAAGTTATTGGATCATATTTCTTTTGCTACAATGATTATCAACTTAATGGTACCCATAATTCAATCTATTATTTTTGGTGTCATTGTTGGAGATTGACATTATTCAACAAATATAGAATGGTTCTAAAATTAGCAACATTTTGGAAGGACAAAAACAAGAAATTGAGGAATGAAAATGGTGGGTTTATTTAAAAACCACTTGAAAATAATCCTCTCACTAATTATAATGATTTTATAATACATTTAGAAGTGGAAGAAAAGGGTTTAGAAGAATATTATAAAACTTTTGTTTAACAAACCAAGAAAATAACCCAAGCCCAAGCTTTAGAGGTATGTAGAAGATGATTTGTAGAAAGTAATTCAAAATTGATTTATTGTAGTATTATATATGAATATGATGGAAGCTTTGCACTATTGGTGACCATTTGGGATTGGATTGCCAATGATTGGGGCCTTCAATCTTGTGACCTTGGAAAGTCATGAGACAAAGGTGTTCTTCAAATAGGGTTTAGGTGCTTACTAGTCTTTGGCAACACCAAGGCTCAGATACCTCCAAACAGACTTAGTGGTTATGTAATGAACTAAACATGACTATGTGTTTGCTATTGTGAATGTTGAAATGGTTGGGTTGTGTGTGAAATTGTAATTGGCTATCATAAAAGAAGTTTAGTTATCTTTGTCAAATATTGTGAGTTAGGGATTTCTATTTTGTCTAGTCACTTAATCTATATAGTACCTATAGTACGTTACTTGTAACAAATAAAATTTTTCAAAAATGTTTTAGGACAATTTTTTCCCAATTTACTCCTAATTTTCCCTAGAGCGAAAGTTCTACAAGAAAACTAGAAATAGAGCAAGATTCAATAGACTTAAAAAGAGAAAGAAAAGAAAGAAAATTTGTGTGAAATCTCAAATATTTAAACAAAATAAATTAACACAAGTAAACACTTTGTAATAAAGCTAGCCTAATTCAATCTAACTACAAATTATCTAAGCCCTTTAAGCTCAACAAGCAATTTCATAAAAGATAACCATATTATACTACCAAAAATGTTGCATAAATGACAATGTACGAGTCTCTATATTGGTTAGTTAATAGTTGTCAAAGATTGGATTCAATAGAGCCTTAAAAAATTTGACAATTTCAATATTGAAATACCAAGGCAATACACTTTAAAACAATGAAGCTATTTCAATTGTTTCAAAATAGCAAAGATTCTCTTAGATTTTCTATGCTCAAAATAAGCAATTTTGTTAAGACATTACTATTAAATTGTTTTAGGGGCTTTTCAACAACATAAGCTATTTTATGGTAAACCTTAATAGAAGTCTAATATTGCGCAAAAATAGAGCTATAAAATCAACTTAGAAAAATCTCAAAATTAAATGCCAAGCACTATACTATCTAAACTATTAGCTAAGCAACTAAAAAAATGGGAAGAAAACAACTCACAGGATTAACAAAGCAACTGAATTGATGAATTAGTAAGCCATGCTTACAAATTCAATATTTTTTCTTGATTTCCTCCCCCCCACAATTTACCTTTAAAGGCCCTTTTATAGTGACCTTAGGGTAATTACAACAATCATGAAAGATTAAGGTTAGTTATAAAAATTATGGGGGTTAGTTGTAACTACCATAGAGAACATAAGTATAGTTGCCAAGTGTCCCATATAGTGGTTACAAAATCATGAAAAATTAAAATTTGGTTGCAACCATTAAGGGAAGTTACAACCATCATGTTGTTAAAATTGACAAGTGTTCAATTCATTTTGAACAAATTTCACATAAATTTTGTTTTTCCTCTTTAAAAAATGATAAATTTTCCCTTTTTCATTTACATATACGAAAATATAAATTATTGTAAAACTTATGCAGTAACTTTATGTTGACCATAGTTATCATGATAAATTTAGGCCATGGTTATCATGCTAAAATTTGGCTATGGTTATCCTGCTAAAATTCGGCTATGATTATTAAAGTAGCAGGTGGTTATCATTAGATTTTTAAGGGTTCCTTCACCAATATAAAAGTGACCTCCCTCACCTCAATTTAGATCCATCACATACATCCCCTTTCCATCCCACTCTTACATTCTTCTTCTATTGCATGAGAGAGAAGCTTCTTCTTGTTCTCTCCTTGTGATGAAGAGAGAAGGTTGTTATCCCCATTTTTGATAATAAGATCCTTCTACATTTGCTTGTGGTTTTTTTCCCACTTTGGGGGTTTTCCACTTAAAAGATTCATGTCCATTGCTCTTTAGTTTCATCTCATTTCATATTTTGCTGCCAGATCTACTAACAGTGGTATTGAAGCCATGTTCATAGTCCATGGAAGTGTTGTAGATCGTGCATAAAAATTTTACAAAATGGTTGGAAAATACAAAATAGAGAAGTTCAATGAAGCAACTTCACATTGTGGAAAATGAAGATACAGGAAATTTTGTGTAAAAATAATTGCCTAGTAGCTATTGGAGAAAGGTTGTGAGAGGTCATGAATGATGACAAGTGGAATGAAATGGATGGTAATGTTATTGCCAATTTACACTTGGCACTAGCAGATGGGGTTCTTTCAAGTATTGTAGAAAAAAAGACGACGAAGGAAATATGGGACACTCTGGCAAAGTTGTACGAGGATAAATCACTCCACAACAAAATCTTCTTAAAGAGAAGACTTTACACTCTTCGTATGGCAGAAACCTCATTGGTAACTGACCATATTAACACCCTAAATACTTTATTTGCTCAACTCACATTGTTGGGCTATAAAGTAGATGCAAGTAAATGTGCAAAAATTCTACTTCAAAGTTGATGAGTCGCGTTTTGGGCGACCACGATATCACATATGCAATATTGTGGCCGCGATATCACATCTGCGATATCGCAACCCGACCCGCGATATCGCATATAGGATATTGCGGCCTGTCTCCTCATCTATAAATAAGAGGTAGAAAGATGATCATTAGATCATTAGGAAGTAAGTCAGTTTTAGTTTAAGTGTTTTTCATTTCTTTCTCTCAACCCTTTTCCTCTTAGTATATGCCCACAATGTGGTGATTGTAATTGTACGACATCCTTTATTCGAGTGTGACGTACTTGGACACACACATGACCAGCAATAAAGATTGAGATTACTTCATCATTGCAGCATTCACTTAGATTAATCATTTAATTAATTGTTATTTACTACTTTCCTAGTTAATCTCTCTCACCCTTACACTCATGTTAAAAAATGGAATGAGTACGACTTGATTACGAGCATTTAAGTGTGACTACTTGGTAACCCAGTAGCGTACGGAGGATCTACGCTTGGTAATCCCAGTAGTAGTCTTGCACAAAGTCCAAGATGTGTACGGATAATCAAGGAACAGATGCTCATCGCACTTAGGCTAGTTTAGATTCTCTTACCCTTTCTCTCTTAGCTTAGATAATATTACTTTCCATTGCCTTCAGGAGTAGCATTAGATTAGAAACCCATAATACACCTCGCTCTAGACTAAATCGTACATGACAAAGCTAATACTAGTCTAGGTGGGAAGACAACAAACTGCGACCTAAGGTTAACTATCTAGATTCCACAACTAGTTCATTTGCAGAGTTCGACTGGATCATGTGTGTAACACTCATATTCGTATGGTTGAGTGTAGGGGTACCTCATCAATCATCATTGGCATCGTTGCTGGGGACAGTGCTAGTTATCTAGATTATTATATCATACAAGGTCACTGTAAAGGACTTAACGATATATCTTTTAGAAAGAAATAATTATAAAAAGTCACACGTAATTTCACACAACTATGCCTCTCCTACAAGATGATAATAATGCCACACCTAGTGAGGAAGTTCATTGGAGAACCAACGAACTATATGACGATGAAGATTGGAGTACACAACCTGAAGTGGGGGTTTCTTATAAACATCAACGAAGGCAACGTCATCCCAACGCACGAAAGCATAACCTAACCGATGAAGATGAACCCCTACTAGCCACTACAAGCTTAACACAAACACAAGAGGCTATTCAAATCTCACGTAGGCATCGTAAAGAGAGCCATCTACGCAGGCTTGATTTAAACAACTTCCCTACTTTTTCAGGAGGATATGACTTAGTCCTGTATCAAAATTTACAAGCCTTCTATGATGCCTACACATGGAATAACATTGATAATGGGTGGCAAAAACTTAAGCTCTTTCCTATGACACTCGTTGGCCAAGCAAAAGTATGGGATAGATCGTTAAAACCAAATTCAATACGACGTTGGTCAATGATGGTAGAAGTCTGTAACGAAAAATTTCAACCCTACACAACAGTGTCAGCCTTGAGGAAACAAATCCAAGGATGGAAACAAGCACAACATGAACCCTTGGACATGGCCTTAGAAAGATATTATGCACTATTAAACAACTGTCCAGGCCATGGGTTTTCCGATGAAAGGCTAATGTACCATATCATTGATGGGCTACGTAATGAAACAAGAGAGACCTTAGGAATGTATGCCCAAGGTCAACTATATGAACTATGAACCCATCAAGTCCAGGAGCTTATCAAGCGGGTGGCAAAAGAAGAAGGAGAAATGGCTAGATGGGAAAGTGTTGAAAAAAATCAACGGGACCAAAATCTCAACTTAACAAAGGTCCATGATCATAAAAAGGAGAAACCAACCTATCACAAGGAAAAAGAATCATCCTTGCCAATACAACAATCATTAGAAGAAGTAGAGGCAAAGATCAATAAGATGTTGGAATGGACGTATCAAAAGTATGGAGAATTTATTAACATTATTGGAGATAGAGTTTTGACAACCCAAGAAGTAGGACAAAACATTAGACAATCAAAAATAAGGGATAAGGAAAATAAGAGCTCAATTGTCAATCATACGTATGAATGCAACATATGCCTGTACGATCACCCCAAGGGCCAATGCCGAATATTGTTACATTTATACGAGCATTGGGGAAATATGTTACACCTAGAGTTCATACAGAGATACTGTGTTCCATCATAGTGGCAACAATCCTAGCCCCTAAACTGAAGATACCCTTCTTATCATTCGAACCCAACCGCTTATCTTGTTCAACATCCTATTTCTCTAGCTAGGCCAACGCACTTTATCTCACCACAATACCATTCTCCTCAATACTATCAGCCCATACCCTCAACACAACCACCACCTTGTGCACCTTATACTCTTCCTAACTTTCAACATTCTCATCCTTTTCCTCCTTATACATCGCCACCAACTATTCCTAAGGTGTCTGCACCACAATAGCAACCCACGAATGTTACTTGTGCTGCTATTGCCAATAGCAATGAGAGACCTTAGCAACATTGAAGGTGTCCCTTCTTTAGAAATAACCCTAGGAAGGGACAACACAATTCCAAGGCCACTACATCCTCCAACTCAGCACAAGTCCAACCCTGTGGTGCACCCTTATCTTCGAACCCAACACCTCATGTCACTTCATTAGGGCCACCAATTAACACTCCAACAATCATACGGCCCAATGAACACAAGCATGGAAGGCAACATTCCGATCCCTACATGCCATCTTATGGTCACAAATATCATAGTGGGTCAACTCCTT
Source organism: Gnetum montanum (assembly GCA_015680685.1). NCBI lineage: Eukaryota > Viridiplantae > Streptophyta > Gnetopsida > Gnetales > Gnetaceae > Gnetum > Gnetum montanum. Next base: position 17,965 of record MNCI01004994.1, on the reverse strand, counting down.
ACCAGGGAACCACATCTTATAAATTTCCCCACTATGCTTACTATAATCAAGTGTGTGAGCCCCAATGGGGTAAATATGACCCAAGCCAAATATTTCCAACATGCAAGGATCCTCATTTTCCATTTGTTAATCCTCACCATCCTCAGTTGATTAGTCATGGGGGATATCCCCCATTTTAATAACAAGCAGGATTAATAAATATATTTCATTTTCTTTAATNAGTCTCGAGTGATCAATTATTTGGACAGTGAGCCCATTACACCCACTCATCTATTCTACAAATAAGAGGTTCTGTCCAAGGGTACAGTGATATTCTTAACATTTTTAAAACTTAAAATTAATTTTGTGTTCATGGTACCCAGAATGAAGAAGGATGGACCAAGAGGGAATGGTTAGGGTGTGATGTCAAGGGAACTTGAGGATTCTCTTTGGTGATGTCTGTGAGAGTTATCATGCAACATGGTTGTACTAAGATCCTTGTAGATCTAACAAAAAATGGGACTAAGAGTAATCAAAAGGGCACTCAAAAATCCAATGCTATTCTAGGGGGTCCCATTGGAAAGACATGCACCCATGCCTGAAGGTTGGCGGCTTCTCTAGATTCAGCAATCGAAAAAAAAAGAAAAGAAAGAGAGTGCCACAAAACAAAAATCGCTCCTCCCTTGAATAAAATGTCAAGTGATCGTACACCTTGTTGTTATGGTACTCTCATAGTTTCTCATCATGGGATGAAACAATGCGATGTCACTGAATAGAGGAATGGACTTGGTCTTGATCTTGGAACGACGGGTTAATGACATGTTAATCATGCTTTACATGCAAGATTCATTGTGCCTTGGGTCAGTTACCTCATGTCCCAATCTCTATGATCCTTTCTATATTTCGTCTCATCTCACTGTTCATGTAATTGTGGTTCGTGTCACATGTAACATAGAATTCTTACCTCATTTCGATGATATTTACATGTGTGTGTTTTGTAGAATTAGTGCGGATTACATTTAACCCTTCTAGTGCCCACGAACACTTTAAGTGTGGTTACACAAGGGCATTATAGGTTGGAACCTACTTTGGGGAGGATCCACTTGTGTAATTTTTTGTAATCTTCACTTATGACACAGATCACACCTACCATCTCTTACCCTTAGCTTATTTTTCATAACATTCTTTCCCTTTTATTATTACCCCTCTGAATAAATAACGTTCCTATGTACCATTACATAGCTTTTTTCTCTACCATCTGAGGTTTTATTGATCATTTCCACAGATCATTATTTGTGCCTTTAAAACCATATAATTACCTGAGAACCCCTTAACAATAGCCTAATGTCCTAAGTTACAACATTAATTTCAAGAAAATCCCTCAAAAGTTAGGTATTTTTGTGGTGTCCTAATGTCACTAGGGCTGTGATATCACGTACGCGATATCATGGCCGACGCGATATCGTGTATGCGATGTATCGTACGTGATATCGCGTCCCTCCAACCCTATAAATAGGTGACCCCCCACAACACTTAGCATCATTTCTTTCCATTCACATAGGCAAGTTTTTCAAATTTTTCCCTACGACTTGCAAGTGTGACACCTTTGCTTCTCAACCTTTATCTCACTTGTTGGTACTCCGATTTTAATTCCATCTCAACTTGCTTGAACCCAGAGTGTTTAGCTTAGTCATGGGGAAGGGACACCTACCAAATAGCGGCTAAATTTTTTTTGGAATTTATCATCGCCCAAAGGACATCATTAAGGGTAATTAGTTGTAAATTAAGAATAAAATGTACCAAAAAATTATTTAATCCTTTAGGTACCCCAGGAGATTAAAATTGGAAACCACCTAAGTAAAACAGACTCATTATTACAATCTTTCAGGCAAGATCACATGAAGATTAAAAAAATTAATTAATTAAGACAAGCAGTAAGGTATAACTTAACTTCAAAAACAACCTTACTAACACTTGGCCTCATGTGATTGTAGATGGCCTCAAAACATGGACAAAAGGAAGGTCCTACTCAAGGTGGAAGTAAATGATCTAGGAGAGGTGGAAGATAAGATCCTGCTGAACAACATATAGAACAGGAGGAGCAATCATTCAATATTCATCAAGAGGACCCTCCTACCATACAGTTCGGGTAGGCAGAAGAAGGAGATGTTGTAGCACTTGAATAGGGACAACATCTCACGTTGCCCCAAGATTGTGTTCAGGCCATCCATGAAAAGTCCACATTCACTACGGTGATTGTGGAATTGAACTTTGAATCTTTTGCAGAGTTTGCTTTTGAGGCTGTTAGGGATCACCTCAAAGGATCTCCCTTATGGCCTACCCTCTCTGAAAACGGTTCCTGGTACCTAGGGGAGACGTACCAATTTTGGCACAACAGAGAGCAAGGCACTGCTGTCAACATTTGCGGTGTGATAGTTGATTTCTCCACACAGGCCATTTTGGAAGTGTTAAACCTTCCAAATACAGGGCCAAAAGTTGCTCAGTTATCCACCCGTTCAGACCCCAATGTGTGACGAGATTGGTTGGAAAGGGCTTATGGCAGAGATAAAACATTTGGTGAGTTGATGACGGAAGAGAGGATCTACTTTAAAATTGGAACATATCGCCTCTTCCCCATGAAGGGCTTAAAAAGGATATCAACGTATGTGGCGAGAGGATGTGTAGTGTTGATAGGAAAGGTTAACGCTAACCTACCCCATCTATATTTAACAAAGATCCTAAGGAGGTTCGAGGAATAGAAGACAGGGAAAATGGCATTGCCTTTCCCTTGTCTTATCAGAAAACTTTGTCGATGTGTTGGTATCAGGGGATACACCAATGATGTCCTCTGAAAAGCCCAAAATGCTTCCTATGCTGAACTATTAAAGCCACCAGCCACAAGAAAAATTACTGGTGAGACGCTAGGACCAGAAGAAGAAGAGGAACAAATGGCTGGACCAACTGCAACTCAACTTGCAGGGCCCAACCAACCTCCAAGCATAGGACCCAGCCAACAATAGGAAGCATGGCCTAGCACAGGCTAGGATCAGCCACCGCTGCAAGACTACAGACCGTCGATGAGCTATCTCAAGGCCATCGCTGAGATGGTCAGTTGGGGAAGTCGTGATGACGCAAACCTGTTCCGCATCATCGATGATGCCATTCAGCCTACAATTTCTATAGATCGCACAAGGGGTGAAGTATCTATTCACACAGGAGGAGGGGAAAGTAGATGGTCACAACAAATCTCAAGAAATGTGACATCTTTCCAGGTGCAATTAGGAATGGGTGAAGGAGCCACTGTGGTGATCATGCAACACCAGGGTACCGCGGGAGTTGCAGAAGTGGTCGCAGACCACATCAAAGAATCATTCAATGTACTTGTTGTGCGACTGGCAAATCTCACAAGAGCACGGGATGTTCAAATTTTGGCCAAAACCTCAATGACTCGTACGGAACATGAGGATGCACTTGATTGATTGCTCCAAACAGGGCAAGTAATGATGTCCCTATTTGACATCCCTCAGGATGTTATGACAATTCAGTCAGACCTCATTTCCACAAAGGGGAAGCTAGTCTTAATAGAAATGAGGGTCGAGCATGCGGAAGCAGAAGTGCAGAAATTGCAAGAACAAATCGTGGCCCTACAAGCAATACAGTGGGATCCTCTACAATTTGTTCTTGCAGACTAGCTAGATAATTTCAAAACTAAGCAACTAACCAAGCTAATCACGGAGAATAAAAAGGTGGCTGATGAAAAAGAGAAGGTTGTTTGGGATGCCTCTGCAGCACAGGCACAAACTCATGCACATCTCAAAGCACTCAACACCTTATAAGAAGAAAATAAACAACTCATTGCCGACAACCTTCGGTTGACCACTGTGGAAAAGCAAAAGAATGTTCTCAAGGAATATTTTTATCAATTGTGAGAACAATTCATCCGAGTCAACCAAGACATAAGTCATTTGGCCAAGGAGAATAGAACCCTCTCAATGGAGGAGGTACGCGTAATTTGCCAAAAGACAACTATTCAAATAAGTACGTGGAAAAATGAGGCTAAACAACATGAAAAGCTGAAGGAGCACTTTCAAGATCAGGTGGGGATGTATAAACAGATCCTTGAGAAGGAGATCCATATGGCTAAGGCCCATATCAACGCTATCAGTGCTCAACACACTGATTGGCGGGCCATATTGGACACACATGCCTTTGCGCATCAAGCGAAAGTTAAGAGCTGGGACCTGCAGATTCAGGATTTTTTGTGTTGTGTCTTTGTTTTGTTTTCATTCCACACTACGGAATAATCCCATTTTCACCATCCAATAATCCCATACCTATCCACTGTGTAATCATTGTAACTTGAGGACGAGTTTTCATTTAGTTGTGGGGGTATGATGAGTGGTGTTTTGGGCGATCGCGATATCGTGGAATAAATAAGAGGTAGACAGATGATCATTAGATCATTAGGAAGTAAGTTAGTTTTAGTTTAAGTGTTTTTCATTTCTTTCTCTCAACCCTTTTCCTCTCAGTGTATGCCCGCAGTGTGGTGATTGTAATGGTATGACATCCTTTATTCGAGTGTGACGTACTTGGACACGCATATGACCGACAATAAAGATCAAGATTACTTCATCATTACAACATTCACTTAGATTAATCATTTAATTAATTGTTATTTACTACTTTCCTAGTTAATCTCTGTCATCCTTAAACTCATGTTAAAATGCGGAATGAGTATGACTTGATTACGAGTATTTAAGTGTGACTACTTGGTAACCCAATAGCGTATCGAGGATTTGCGCTTGGTAATCCTAGTAGTAGTCATGCACGAAGTCCAAAATGTGTACGGATAATCAAGGAATAGATGCTCATCACACTTAGGCTAATTTAGATTCTCTTACCCTTTCTCTCTTAGCTTAGATAATATTACTTTCCATTTTCTTCAAGAGTAGCATTAGATTAGAAACCCATCATACACCTCACTTTGGACTAAACCATACGTGACAAAGCTAATACTAGTCCAGGTGGGAAGACAACGAACTATGACCTAAGGCTAACTGTCTAGATGCCAAAACTAGTCCATCTGCAGAGTTCGACTGGATCGCACGTGTAACGCTCATATTCGTATGGTTCAGTGTAGGGGTACCTCGCCACTCATCAAAAGTCTACCTAATTCATATGATCAACTCATCATCAACTTGACCAAAAATGTCCTTATGGATGCTCTTGTCTTCGACGAGGTTGCAGCTACGATTCTTGAAGAAGAAAGTCGATGCAAGAATAAGGAAGATAGGTTGGCAAACAAGGTAGAGGCCTTAGCAATGATGAGAGGGAGATCCATGGAATATGATTCCAATTGGAACCAAATTCATGGTAGATCCAAGTTAAGAAGTAAAAATAAAAATGTTACTTGCTACAACTGTGGCAAGAGAGGACACCTAAAGAAGGAGTGTTGGAACAAGAAGAGTAATGAAAAGAATCCTCAAGGAAATGCGGCAAGTACCTCATATGATGGTGATATTCTATACAATGAGGCAACTATTGTTGAAGGTGGACAAAAGCTCATTGTTGCTTGGATCTTGGATTCAGGAGCAACATGGCACATGACCTCTTGGAGTGAATGGTTTAATCACTACAAACCAATCTCAGAAGGATTTGTGTACATGGGAAATGATCATGCTTTCAAAATT
>MNCI01004994.1:0-12198 GCA_015680685.1 Gnetum montanum | reverse complement strand
TAGGACAACTAGATGATGTTGGGTGCAAAACTCATATAGAGAATGGGATCTTGAAGATTACCAAAGGTGCACTTATGGTAATGAAGGCAAAAAAGGTTGCTGCAAATTTGTACATGCTTTTGGGGAACATACATCAAGTGGGAGAGTTTTCTGTTGCATCAACTAGTTTGGAAGAAGAATCGATGATGTTGTGATATCAAAAGTTTGGTCATATGTCAGAATAAGATTTGAAGATTCTCTCTAAACAGAGAATACTTCCTGGGCTTAATTCAATATGCTTACCACTTTGTGAGCATTGTGTTACTAGTAAGCAACATAGATTAAAGTTTAGCACATCAACAACTAAGAGTAGAGGAATCTTGGACTTGATGTACTCTTATGTTTGGCAAGCACCAGTCACTTCCCTAGGAGGAGCAAGATACTTTGTATCTTTCATTGATGATTACTCCAGGAGATGTTGGGTGTATCCAATTAAAAGGAAGGTGGATGTCTTTTTAGTCTTCAAAGTTTTTAAAGCATGGGTAGAACTTTAATCCTAATAAAGGATCAAGTGTTTAAGGACAGATAATGGAGGAGAATATACAAGTGATGAATTTGATCCATTTTGTCAACAAGAAGGCATCAAGAGGCAGTTCACAGCGGCACACACTCCTCAACAAAATGGAGTGGTAGAACAAATGAACAGAACCTTGTTGGAAAAAACAAGATCAATGTTGAGGGCTACAAATCTAACCAAGTCATTTTGGGCAGAAGCAGTCAATACTACTTGCTATTAATCGGTCTCCATCAACTGCAATTGATCTAAAAACACCAATGGAAATGTGGACTGGTAAGCCAACTATTTATTCTCATCTCCATACATTTGAAAGTTTTGTGTATGTGATGTACAATGACCAAGAATGATTGAAGTTGGACCCAAAGTCCAGGAAATGTATCTTCTTAGGGTATGCTGATGGAGTTAAGGGCTATTGCCTGTGGAATCCCACTACCCACAAGGCTGTCATCAGCAGAGATGTGATATTTGCAAAAGGTTTTGTAGAAGAAGGCAAAGAGAACTTGGTTTGTAGGTTGAACAAATCTCTGTACGATCTCAAACAGGCGCCAAAGTGTTGGTACAAGAGATTTGACTTGTATATCATGAGCCTTGGGTACAATAGACTCAGTGTAGACCTTTGTACATATTTCAAGAGGTTTGATGAAGATTTCATCATTTTGCTATTGTATGTGGATGACATGTTGGTTGTAGGCCCCAACAAAGAGAAAATCCAAGAATTGAAGGCACAGTTGGCTAGGGAATTTGATATGAAAGACTTGGGACCAGCAAACAAGATTCTCGGGATGCAATTTCACTGAAATAGAAATAACAAGAAGATTTGCCTTTCTCAGAAAAACTACTTGGGTAAGATCTTGTGACACTTCAACATGCAAGATTGTAAGCTAATTTCTACCCTAGTTGTTAATTTCAAATTATCCTCTGAGATGTGTCCTAGCAATGAAGTAGAGATGAATGAGATGTCTTGAGTACCGTATACATCAGCAGTGGGAAGCCTAATGTTCGCTATGATTTGTACAAGACCAGACATTGCATAAGTAGTTGGAGCAGTCAATTCATACATGGCAAATCCTGAACAAGAGCATTGGAATAGATGCTCATATGGCCTAGCAAAAGCATAAGCAACATAGAATGACAAGGTAAAAAGGATGGTGTGGAGATATGGTTCATCCTCAATCAAAATCTACAAGTGGGAGATTGTTGACCATAGTTATCATGATAAATTTAGGTCATGGTTATCATGCTAAAATTTGGCTATGGTTATCTTGCTAAAATTCGGCTATGGTTATCTTGCTAAAATTCGGCTATGGTTATTAAAATAGCGAATGGTTATCATTAGATTTTTAAGGGTCCCTTCACCAATATAAAATGAACCTCCCTCACCTCAATTCAGATCCATCACATATATCCCCTTTCCATCCTGCTCTTACATTCTTCTTCTATTGCATGAGAGATAGGCTTCTTCTTGTTCTCTCCTTGTGATGAAGAGAGAAGTTTGTTATCTCCATTTTTGATAATAAGATCCTTCTATATTTGCCCGTGGTTTTTTTCCCATTTTGGGGTTTTCCCACATAAAAGATTCGTGTCCATTGCTCTTTATTTTGATCTCATTTCATATTTTGGTGCCTGATCTGCTAACACTTTATACCTGCATTAATATTTTTACAGGCATCATTTAATGAGAATTTTTCATCTTCCATTACCACCGCGTCAACCCTGCCGAAACCCTTGGTGCTGACACGTCTGCCACCCTGGAAGAGCAAACTAGAACGAATTGCAGACGAGTTCCTGAGTATCTTGCCGCTGCCTCCGGTGGTGTTGCCGTGTAGTGCTCTTGCTCTTGCTTGCCACCGTCTGTCACCAAATGTTGGACGTTGCTGTCTTTTTCTCAGCAACCGCAGGCGCTCCCAGGTCCGGCGTCGCTCCGACGTCTGCCGTCTCTGGATTCATGGCCGCCGTAACTGCCGCAAGGAATGAGGTTTCTTCTCGCGATTTCCTCCATCGTTCGCTGATACTCAACGGTGCAGTGCAGCGGCACCACATTTGAAGGCTTTCTCTCGATCGTTAGCGAATCGTAGCAGAATTTCACTGCCGTTTCAAAGGTATCGGGTCTCCCTGGGAATCCTTGTAGTTGCAGCTCTGTCCCGTCTTTGTTTCCTGCATGAGAAGATCACTGGCACACTTGCATTTTTATTGAAGTTTGTGGAACTTTTAATTGTAGGGTTAAATTTAGGTGAAACACTTTATAGCAGAAACTAATATTCCATAAGCTCCTTGATTGGAATGCAGCAAGTTCCCTTCCCTGTATACATACACCAAATTAGCGTTTTTTAACCCTTTCCGACTTGCTGTACTCGGGATTTCTATTTCTGCAATCTGTAGGCTAACTTATATCGTCCATTTTCAAGTTCCAAACCATAGTATCTCAAGGAACTTGGAGATACTCTTGCTGCCTGGTATAATTCTGAATCTAAACTGTTTACAGATTGAGACTGGGTTGTTCTCATATACGGAGGATCAACAGATCTTTACATGAATTGCCCTACACTGCTTACACCCTAGTCCTGAGCATCAGTTACATAAAAGGAGGTAGGCCCAAGGTTTCATCGTCTCTTTGATAAACTGTTCCAGTGGCAGATGCTTTTTGTTACCGCCACTACAGTTCACTGCAAATTTAGAATCTGTTGTCTGGTTCACTAATCTGAAAATATTTCCCTACGATATTCATTTGCAAATCTTGTTTATTCAGCCATGTTGGAAGAGACCCTGAAAATTCATTGTATGAAAGATCTATTGCATGAAGCGATGAGGAGGTATTGGAAGGAATTTTCCCTTACAAGCTATTATTTCCAAGAAACAATAATAGAATGAATTTGGGATGCCGCCTATCAAGTTATTAAAGCTCAAGTCCAAATGCTGTAAATTTTTCATATCCCAAATAAATGATGGAATTATGTAGTTCCCAACAGTAGAGGGAGTCTCTTCCAATACCATTTTTTTTTTTGTTAAAATGTATAGCTCCTCTTAAAGTGCCAAAACCATTACAAAGTCTGTTCCATGAAATGGCCAAAATGTACCAACATGCACGTGTGTATAAACTATTATACAAATGCTGCTAACTGTCTAGTTGACTCTAACACACTAGAACAAAATCGAAAAATAGGCCAAATATTAACCAAGTGCTATTCTCAGTTTTGACAGATATAAGGATGAGGATCCTGAGGATCCTAAGTTTTACCTGACTCTTTTTGTCATGCTAACTATATAGATTTAGACCAGAGTATCTTAGATGTTTCCCTTGTTCCCTAAAGAAAGGTGATGCATTATGGTTTCATAGACTTCCAAAGAATACTATTAAAAAAGAAAGGTGATGCATTATGGTTTCATAGACTTCCAAAGAATACTATTAAAACTTGGGAATATCTTTAGAACACCTTTTTCCAAACATATCAACTTATGAGAATATACGAAAGAGGGAGAGATGAGATTTTACAAATGAAATAAAATGATGATGACTCCTTCACTGAGTATATTGATAGGCATTAAGTGGAATTAGGGAGATGTCTAGACCATAATATACCACTAAGGAAAAGACTTAGAGATTTACTATAATGGTTAAATCCTCCATTATAAAAAGAATTAGACATCTAAAAAAGTCTCCATGAAATTTGACAAACTATAAATAAGTTTTACACAATGAGTCAAGGATGGGTGAGAAGAGAAGATAAGAAATTAAAAAGAAAAGAAAATGTCAACGAAACGTTAATGAATTCAATAGTAAACATGTGAAAATGATGAAGGATTTAACAAAAATAATATGCCAACATTTAATTGATGTCTCAAAACACCAACAAACATAGAAAATTCAACATGGACAAGAATATAAAAATTATGGCTAGTGTAACTAGTGTAATGACATTCATTCTAATGATAGTTACCCTTGAATTGATGAATGTTATACTTTGCTTTATATCAATAAGGTATATTTATTAGAAAAATATAAGGCAAAATTATCATATTAGGCATAAACTCGAAGTTGGAAGAAAATAGGCAACTACCAATAACTTAAAAATTATGCAAACATTTTACAAGAATAAAAAAGATAATATTATTCTAATTGGAAAGATAAAAATAAAAGTAAAGAAAATACAAATAATGAGTGCAAATGTTCTAATTGTATTACAAACAATTCTAGGAGACTGCCAAATTAGAATGTGTTAAATCCTAACAACAAACCTAATCTGATGAATACTTTGTATGATATTTCTTATTTCTAACACAAACTCTCCTTTCCAATCAAAAAAGATATATTAGAACCATGACTTGTAATCAAGAAATCCATTGTAAAGAAAGAATGAAAGAAAAAAAACAATGGCATTATTTTGAAAACAAGAAGTTGAAAGGGTTAGTTGATTTGGGAGCAAGCATTAGTATCATTATAGAAGAAGGACATAAGTAATTATACTATAATAAATTAGTTATGGTGGATCAATCTATAGTTTAACTAGAAGGAATAATAAAAAATATTATAGTTGTAGTACAAGGATTTCAATACCTAATAGATCTAGTTATAATGAAAACTAAGTTTAATAACTATTCACATGACATTATTTTAGGATGACCTTGGATGGTTACTACTAACTATGTCATTAAGATAAGACTATGAGTTATGTAAATTATTATGGAGGATCTTAAGCAATAGATTAAGATTTTTTATAATCTAGAAAAGTCTTTTTAAAATTTAACTGTTGATACTATATTTTATGATAGTCCACTAGGATTACTTATTTTGGACACCAAAGAAGAAGAAGAAATGCTAGAACTATATCAACTCTTAGGGAACTAGAATATGTAACACTTGATTATAATAGACCTATACTTATTAATTCATAACTTACTTCCTAAAATGTAAGCACAAGACTGTGTTTGCCTAGATCCATAAGGATATTAAGGGAGTTCTTGCTAGCATTTGTAAAGATCAAATCTAAACACTTAATCAAACTATAAAACTAGTACAACAAAGAAAAAAAAGAGATAACCTTATGATTTAAAAACTTATTAGAAAAGAACTAGGAAAAATTTTAGAAATAGGTTTTATATATCCAATTTTTGATTTAGCATGGGTAAGTTCCCTTACCATAGTTCCTAGAAAAGGAAATAAATGAAGAGAAATTATTAATTATTGAATGCTAAATTCAACAATGAATAAGAATCATTTTCTTTTATCTTTTATTGATCAAAGATTAGCTAGAATAATAGAGCATGAATGCTACTAGATACTGTAGTTATAACCAAATAGCAATAGCACTAGAGGACTAGCATAAGACCATTTTCACTTATATGTGGGGCATGTTTACCTACAAAGTAATGCTTTTTGGATTATGTAATGTAGTAGCTAAGTTTCAACATCTGGGCTATAGCATTTTTAATTATATGATAGGATAATTAATAGAAGTACTCATGGATGATTTTTCTATATTTGGACATGATTTCGATGGTGAACTTCAAAAGTTGGAAAAAGGTTTATTTAAGTTGTAAAGAGTACAACTTAAAACTAAGTTGGTGTAAGAGTTCTCTCATGGGTTGAGAAGCAATTATGTTAGGAAATAAGATCTCTAAAGATGAAATTCAAATAGATCCAACAAAAGTTAGGATTATTGAACATATCTCAACTTCTTCTAAGCTAAAAGATCTAAGATCTTTTCTTAGACATGTAGCATATTACAGACATTTTATTTCTAACTTTTGTAAAATTTCATCTCCATTAATTGGCTTATTATCAAAGGATACCAAATCTAAGTAGATAGAAGAATGCAAATATGCATTCATCACCCTCAAAGAGGCATTACTTCAAATACCAATTCTACAACGATCAAGTTGAAAAAAGCCTTTCCATGTTATGATTGATGCCTTCACCCATTTTATGGGAGCTATAATGGGACAAAAAGTTAATAATGATATACTCAATGTCCTTGCTTATATCAATAAATAGTTTAAAAAAAGCTTAATGTAATTACATCATCACTGAAAGGGAGTTGCTAGTTGTAGTCCTAGTCTTGGAAAAATTTTGACATTACATTCTAGGATATGAGACATACATCTATACAAATCATTAGATGGATATTTTTACTTTAGAAATTTGATGGATACTTAATGAACAAATAAAAAATAAACTTAATAATCATTAAATGGATGCTTTTACATTAGGAATTTTATCTTAAATTTGTTGATAAAAAAGGAATTACAAATATGATGGTTGATCACTTATGTAGTCTTAAATTTGATGAGGATGAGGAAAATATTTTAGTAAGGAAGGAATTCCTTGATTAATGTGTGAATTTGAAGTACATTAACATGTTTTTGGACATTTTTCATAGAAAAATAAGGATAAAAAATGGTTGAATCTGTGGCAACACATCACCTATAGTAATTATTACTTATTAGTGTATGTAGTACACTGAACCATGACGAGGATCCAAATTAGCTAAACCTACTTAATAAAATGTTGAGTCTCAAGATTGGATCATATTTGACTAATATTTTGTAGTGTGTTGGGTGGACTATGTGTAGTGAGGACCCTATTTATCTTAATGCCTTTTTGGCTAGAAATGCAGAGAAGACTAACATGGTGCTTGAGTGATAGAAAATGAGCTACAACATGAAGGATGAACAATCTTTCCTAAATCTTGTCTATAATCCATAGTGTTCATGGAATCATGGAAAAAGTTGTTACCTAAGAAAAATTCCTCTTTTTAGGGATTGAATTAATAAACTTAATCAATTCTAGTGTTCATGTCTCTTACTCCCACTCCTACTCCCACTATCATCCTATTCCTATTATTGTAATTACCCCTTCTTAGCTTAGTTTCATAAAAAGTATTGAATGGTTTTTGCTTTCTAGGGTAAAAATAGTCAACACATTTTGGAATGAATGTCTGATGGACACTACTACAAATCCAATTCATGCTTTGTCACTAATAAACAACTACTTTAATGTTTAAAAGAATCTTGGTGATGAGGACATGACCTAGTCCTTGTATAATCCTCAATGTATTTTGGATGTGTGTGTCATGTTAGTGTGTGTCTTCTTGTATTGACCTTGTTGATGATAATTCTAGTGTGTTTTAGCATGTTTGGCTGGGGGAGGGGGTGTTGGTTGTTTTGAGCCTATTTTGAAGATTTTAGGGGGTTTTGGATCAATGGGGACTTGTTTGGATGTTCTCGACCTCAAAAAAAGCATATTTATATTTGGCCACAATAGGAGAAACATCTCCCCTGTAGTGTAGATGTCTCCTCCACATTATAGATGTCTTCCCAACATGCAAGATGTCTCTTGCAAGACATCTCCACTAGATACAAGACATCTTCTTTGACATCTTTACGCTTGGGAAAGAGGTCTTCTGCTCTTCTAAGATGTCTCATACATATTACAATGGATATCGAATTAAATTATAAATTGGAGGAAATATGAAAGGTTACACTAAGAAACCATAAATAAGAGTCCAAGGCCTATGTTTGGGTAAGAGTGAGAGAAGAGAGAATTGAGAGATCTCATGAAAGTTTGTGAAAGAAGAATTAAGTGAGAGGAAAAGGAGAGTACTTGAGAAAGGTTGAGTGAATCTCTTATAAGTGTCTTTTCTTAAGCTTTAGCTCCATTATGAGTAATTGAGGATTGAGAGGAGACATGTGTGGCCTCTAAGATTCTTATAAGAGATGTGAGTTAAGCTTGAATCCTCATTTTTTATATATTTCTCTACATTTTAAGAGTTTTCTTAATAAATGGGAGATTTGTTTTCCATTTCATTATATTGTTCTTGTTTTCGAAGCTGAATTTGCTAAGGAAGCTTGTGGAATGGGTCCTTTTGGGGTTTATTAAGGTAGGATCCACATCAAATTGGTATTAGAGCACTTGGTTTGGAGGTTTCCATACTTGAATTATTGATCTCCATCAAGGTTTTAAAGACAATTTGAAGAATTTTAAAGATTTATAGCCACTTAGAATTTGGAGAACCTAAGATTAGTAAAGATTTCTTGAATCATGTAAGGTCAAGTTTCTTTTTGGTAATTAAGAATTCATTTGCTTGAAATGTTAGGGTTTGAAGTTAATTAAATCTTCATTATACTTTGTGTTACCTTGAATTGAAAGAATTTCTTGAAGATCTCATCTTGTTGGTTTAAGATTTTAACTTAGCCTTATGAAAAGTATGGCTCCTAAGAAGATGACCAATCAAGAACTTCAATAGTTCAAAGACTCCTATAAGGCTTTTGTGGCTAAAATCCAAGAAGTCCTTTACAAAGTAATAACTAGCAAACATCAAGATTTTGAAGAAGCTTTAAGAAAAAATGAAGAGGAGATTGAAGAAGAGAATTCTTTTGCATCTATGCAAAGATCAAGATGAAGAAATAATCAAAGGACTTCAAGGAGAGAAGAAATGAAACTCAAAGGTATGAGCAAAGGTCTCATTTTCTTCATAATAATAAGGAAAACGATAATGAAAGATTTGTAAAGATCTTAAAAAGTGCTTTAGGAGTTCCTCATGTGGATATTTCCATCTGTAAATCTGTTAAAGGTATAGATTTGTTTCTTTCTTAGCTTAGAGTTGTAAATAAGTATTTTCTAGTTGAGAAAATTCCTAGTGAGTCAATGATTCATGTTGTTAAGAGTAAATTTAAAGGATTTTCAGCTAAATGGTGGGCCAAGGAATGTCTTAAATACTTTGAAGAACATGAAAGGCATATTGAGATTTTTCAACTTGTGAAATTCATGCTAAAGCAAAAGTTTGAGATGACATCCTTTCATCATGAAGCCATTAAGAAGCTGAAATTCCTTAAACAAGAAGATAAAGAGGTAAAATAATTTTATTTTGAATTTTCTAAAGCTTTGAAAAGGCTGATGTTCATTAGACTAAGTATGAGAAAGTGTCTAACTTCATTAGTGGATGAAGGATGTAATATTAGCAAGAATTAGGAATCTATGAGCTTGATACTCTTGATGAAGCCTATGATCTTGCTTTTAAGGTTGAAATGAAAATCAAAACATTTTGGCTTAAAGAAGAATAAAGATCATAAGAAAAGGAATGAGAAAGACACAACTCATAAGTTAAGGAAATCATCTAAGGAGGATGGTGAAGATGAGCCAAAGAAGGAAATGGAGTCTACTTCTCCTAGGAGGAGAAGAAGAAGGGCATGATATTCAAGAGGTAAAGATCAAGGTAAAAATATATGTTATAATTGTGAGGAATCAGGTCATAAACAATGGACATGAACAAAGCCAAAGAAGAATGTCTTTAAGGGTAAGGAAATTCAAACTATGTAAGAGGATGAGATTGAATCTTCAAAGAAGATATGTGAACATGATTCTTCGTACATTGCTGGTCAAAGTAAGTTAAATAGTTGTACTTTTGTTGGACATGTTAGTGCTAATGAGGATGTTATAAGGAATATTTTGTTTAGAACTCATTATGATGTTAAATATTATTCATTGAGTATGCTAATTGATGGTGAAGCACAAGAAAATGTGATTTCTGCTAAGATTGTGAAGTCATTACATTTAGCTATAATTCCTAATCCTAATCCATATAAAGAGCATTGGTTAATGAATAATCATTATAATAAAGTTAAGAAATAGTTCCTTATTGATTATTTCATTGTATATTTTCATGATCAAATTCTTTGTTATGTATTGCCTATTG
The DNA here is from genome assembly GCA_015680685.1 of Gnetum montanum. NCBI lineage: Eukaryota > Viridiplantae > Streptophyta > Gnetopsida > Gnetales > Gnetaceae > Gnetum > Gnetum montanum. The sequence goes on along the minus strand of MNCI01004994.1, from coordinate 1,953 downwards.
ATTGTTCAGATCTCATATTTGGTAGTCTATGAAATTATGATCATAAAGCTATCTTTGATGAAAAAATAATAGATGGACTATGAGGCAAGGAAATCATAACTTTAGGTTGTTGTCCACTATTGTTGATAATGAGGTTGGTAACTTGAATTCTTCTTTGATGTTTTCTACTTGTACAAAGATTGTAAAGGTAAATGCTATTTGTGATGATGAAATTTTCCTTGATGCTAAAGAGAATTCATTTGATATGAATAATTTTATTGATTATGTGGAGGCTCATATGAATGAGAAAATATTTTTTTGTGCTACTGTTAAATCTTGGATGTTGATGGTGATAGTATATTGGTTAGTGCTTTTAAATAGTTGTGTAAATGCTAAGATGAATTTTGTATTGGCAAAGGGTTGTTGGAGTATAAGGAAGATCAGTTGGTAGCAAGTAAAGAAATGATATTGGTAATTGGGCATTGGGCAAGGAGGCCAACTTCATGAGTTAATGATAACAATTATTTTTTGGACTCTTGTGCCACTTTCATGCAAGTTTGAGTCATGTTGGAGATGCAAGGAAAGCATTCCAAGGAGATTCTTAAATGAAGAAATAATGGTGGGGTATGGGGACAAGCCTCCATGGAGTAGGTTCACTCTAATGATTAATCACCTTCAAATAATAAATCCAAATATTAAGAAAAGATAATAACTTTTTCTAGAAAATATGAAAACTAGCTATCTTTAATTATTCAAATACAAGATTATAATGGGATTCCCAAAACCCACAAACATCCAAAACCTTTTACACTCAAATGATATTGTAGAGCATGAGGCTCTATAGCCATATAATGGTTATTCTTAATACAACATATAACTGATAGAAAATATCTTCCACAACCTAGAATTGAGATTTTGACTTATACGTAAGAGACAAGAGACTAGAACACACATGTCAACACATCACACAATTGATCTTGGAGTTTCAATTACCAATTGTACTCACTTAATTACTCTCACACCCTCTCTTGCTAACTCTCCACACTTAAGAGATCTCTTTTTAACTCATGGTATCAACAATTAGAAATTTCATTAATATTTATGGATAACATAAAATAAGAAACCTAGAAAATTTTCATTAACTTAACTTGAGTTACATCAGTTTTTTTCATGATCTTTTTACCCTCTCTTTGATTATTTTCATCTTTTTCCAACTTATCTTAGTTGTTTCCTGAATTGGGATAGATGATATTGGAAGTTTTCTCGATTGTACGAATTGTGTCTGATCTCAAAAAGATGCCTCTTATAAGAAACCAGCTTTTGGGGAAGATGTCTACTATTTTTAGGAGATGTCTCCTTCCTAAATAAGAAATCTTCTCCTAAGCAAGACATCTTACCTGAGATGTCTCTTGTGTTGGGGAGATTTCTCTCCTCTTAGGATGAGATTTCTTCTCTAAGAAGTCTGACAATTAACTGAGATGTCTCTTGCATAGTTTCAACTCCTAGAAAAGATGTCTCATTGACCTCCAAGAATTGAAACCTATAAAACACACACATAGAAAAGAATAAGGAGATTGGAAGAGGTGTTTCTACACTAGCTCTCCTACCGTACAAAAAGTGAATTCATGTGAATATGGAAGTAGGGGTTGAAGTGATCTTCCCAATCATGAAGTTTGATCTCATGGAATCATAAAGCATCATCTATAGATTGATCCTCCTAGTAGATCACATATTCATGCCTCTTAACTTATTGAGTGATAGAAGCTTTCCTCCACTTGAGTATGATTGCCTTCCTCTCCATTGAAGGCATGGATTGATCAATAATCCCCTTTAACTCATTGATGCTACCCACTATGATCTTCACATTAACTAGTTTATGATAGTACATAAGATCTGAAACATTAAACATACTAGACATATCAATATCATTTGTGATAAGTGGCGAGGTACCCCTACACTCAACCATACGAATAT
>MNCI01004990.1:228081-291198 GCA_015680685.1 Gnetum montanum | reverse complement strand
AAAAATGAAATGCATAACTCACAGGACCATGACAAAGAGGCTGAAATCTTTATTCTAGCAAGCCATCTTGCAAACAATCTTCTTTACAAATCTTCCAAGTGTGATGATGATGCTCCTTGATGATTTCTTCCCCCCTTGACCCTTGAAGCCTTTTTATAGGGCTCAAAGGTGGTTAGGTAAGTTACAAAATATCTTGGGTGGTTTTAACCACCATGGAGACAAAAAAGCTACAATGGACAAGTGTCCTATTCCATGGACAAGTGTCTTCATTCAGTTGCCAAGTGTCTTCAAGTAGTCGCCAAGTGTCTTCAAGTAGTTGCCAAGTGTCTTCATCTAGTTGCCAAGTGCTCACCATGGAGACAAATAAGTTGCAATTGACACGTGTCCCGTTTAGTTGACAAGTGGCCTTTGTAGTTACAATTTCAAAAATATCTCAAAAAATATCTCACCTAACTTTTCTCCCAAGTAATTGGACAACCAATTAGGAGATTCCTTACCCAACAAGCTAGGTAAGTTACAACAATTTTAGGTGGTTTCAACCACCAAAGAGATAACAATGTTACATTTGACATGTGTCCATGGTAATTACAATTATCAAAATAGAATTTCCAAAATACATAGGAATACAAGCTATAGTGCTCCATACATATTTATCCCTTTGATTTTGCTTCTTCCAATGAGAAGTCAAGTTTTAAAAAAAATATCTCAAATATCTTTCCTAACTTCTCTCTTAAGTGAGGGGGTTATAACTCATTTATTTAATTAGTAAGGAGTTATATATAGAATTAGGAGAAATTAATATTATAATGAATGTAATGTGATATATAAATATTGTAGATGTTTTAAATATGTATTGCAAATATGAGTAGTACGTAATAATGTTTTAAGATTTGGAATTAAAGGCAAGTACCATAGGTGATAAAAATTAATTTTTGATCAACCGCAGCTCTATTTTGCCAAAATATTTCGTGATACCTGTCTCATTGTGCCTTTGTGTCTCCCTTGCCTTATTTCATGGACTGGTATGCATCGGCATCGGCATCGGTATGATTCGAATTGCAGGTTCCAGGCGGATGAACTTGTAACTGCCGTTTCTTTAACTGTCTAGAAAACCCAGATCTGTTCCGTGAAGTTGCAGGAGGATTATTTTCTTGGAAACGTGTGGAGCCATGGGAGGATTATTTTTGGGAAATCAGTTACAGGGAATGGGAAGTTACGAAAAACCCTGCAACTGCCTGAAATATCCTGTGCAGTGTGCACCGTGCAGTTTGTTGAAATCGTGGATGTCCAACCCCAAAAATTGAAATTGTCATGTATAGCGTTGCCCTGTTTTCTGAAAATGATGTCAGTGGCGGTGCCATCGCATACGAAGACTTTGTTGTACCTTAACATTGATTTCTTCCCCCAAATCAGAAGGCATAGAATATCCGATAGTAAATTCGGGAATATGGTCAGGAAGTCCGTTATCGTAAATGCTTGAAACATAACACACCGCCATTGCGCTGGAAGAAAAGGAATTTTTCCTGAAACAATGCACCCTAAACAGAGGGTTTTAATTTCTGTTTGCCCCCCCTAAATTGATTTAGGGCCTCCCGCATTTTTTCTTCTCCTTTCCTGCGTTTTTCCTGTTTATTTCCCTGCGTTTTTCTGGTTCATTTCCCTGCATTTTTTTTTGTTTGCCGATGCTCCATGGCCTGCAATACACATCGGTTCCTTGCGTATGAAGGTTTCAAGCTTTGCTGTTTTTTTATTTTGAATTAATACCCTGCAACGCTGTCCCCTTTTCCTTCGCTTTCTTCTCCCGCAGGTGGATGGAGATTGACTTACCTTCTCTTTTTCTGTAACTTTAAAACAATGAAGGCGTTGCTGGTTTTGCTAATTTTTGATTCTGTCTTGTAAGGGTATATCCGGATTTTGAACAACCGAAATTTGCAACTCGTAATTCTCACAAATCACATACTTTCTTCCTTGCCATAATACTAATTTCGAATTTTTTAGGGGACAAATTTGGTACCTTTATCTCAACACCCAACCTTCAACATTCAAGCTGAAATACTCTTGTGCCTTCACAACCATAGATTCTTTTTCCATTAAAATATTTCAACTGTTCCATGGAGTGGCCAAATGTGCCAACAGCTATCAAATCCCAAACCTGGAGCGCAAGAAAAGGGAAAGACACCTATGGAGGAGCCACCGCCACCTGGAACTACATGAGTTCCACCATTTTTGTAAATATTCTGTGTGTTGTGTCTTTGTTTTGTTTTCTTCCCACACTGCGGCATCATCCCATTTCTTTTTCTAGTTAATAATCCCATACCTATCCACTGTGTAATCACTGTAACTCGAGGACGAGTTTTCATTCAGTCGTGGGGGTATGATGAGACCTGAATTGCTCATAGTGCTGATAGTCGGCATATCACAGCCCTGTTGTATCAGTTGCTGGGATATCACCACCCTGTTGTATCATATCAGTTGCCGTGATATCACCTCCCTGTCGTATCAGAGTCACGATGTATCATGGGCCGCGATATCGCGTCCCTATCGCAGTCAGCCATCATGTCTATAAATAAGAGGCGGCTCTCCCTCATTTGACATCCCAATTTTAGTGTAGCGAAGCTCTGGCAGATTGATCACTCCAGAGTTAGAATTTTCCCGTGTCTGCCCGCAGTGTGGTGAATGTGATTGTACGGTGTCTTTATTTGAGTGTGCCGTACTTGGACACGCACATGACCGGCAATAAAGATCGAGATTACTTCATCATTGCAACATTCACTTAGTTTATTTATTGTTATTTATTTCATGTTATTTATTGCTTTCATAGCGCGGTGTAAGTATGACTTGACTACGAGCATATGCGGGTGTGTACGACTAGTTAAGGAATCGGTTACTTATCGTAATTAGTCTCTCAACCCTAAACTCCTAGAAGCGGAACGAGTTTTACTTGATTACGAGCATTTAAGTGTGACTACTTGGTATCCCACTAGTGTACCTAGGACATGCGCTTGGTAATCCCAGTGGCGTACCTAGGCCTATGCTTGGTAGTCCCAGTGGCAGTCATGCACGAAGTCCAAGATGTGTATGGTTGATCAAGGAATTGGTTGCTCGTCGCACTTAGGCTAGATTAGATTTTCTTACCCTTTTTCCTCTTAGCTTAGCTTAGTAAATATTATTTTCCACTGCCATCAGGAGTAGCATTAGATTAGAACACATCATACACCTCATCTAGACTAAACCATACGTGACATATGCAAAACTAGTCTAGATGGGAAGACAACGAACTGCGACCGAAGGCTAACTATCTAGATACCACAACTAGTCCATCTGCGGAGTTCGACCGGATCGCGTGTGCGACGCTCGTTTCGTATGGTTGAGTGTAGGGGTACCTCACCACTCATCAATTGTGTACCTAAGCACACCTTGTGTACGGCAATAAAGATGAGCTCTTTGATTCATCCTTGCAGCACTTTAGATTTGTTTTCTTATGCATTTCTTTTATTTTATTTTCTTATGTATTTCTTTTATTTTATTTCATTTTATGCACTTTACATTTATGTTATAGGCGTAGCAATTCATTTTGATCAATTTAGCAAATCATTAAATTACATAAGCACGACCACTTCGAGCATGCATGTAACACTTGGTAACCCAGTAACGATTAGCATTTGGTAATCCCAGCAGTGTTGCACTGGTTCAGGATCTGTATGGCAAGTGGGAACAGATGCTGGTGTTAGAATTAGTTAGAACTTAGTTAATGAGTAGTTAAGTTAAATTAGTCACTTAGTCACCTCTCTTCTTCCCTATTAGTGAAGGACATAAAAACATAAAAGTTATAAAAATCATATGCCTCAAGCTTACTTAACCATACAATCATGACATACAAGTAAGCTTGGGAAGACAATGATCAACCAACCCATCCTTGTTCCACAAGGGCACATAAGCACTTAGTCCTTGGAATTCAAATGGATCATGTGTGAAATGCTCGTATTCGTATGGTTGAGCGTAGGGGTACCTCGCCGCTCATCATTGCCACCGTTGTTGAGGACTTAGTTGTTTGTGCACTAACTAGAACATAGGAAATCATTCACATCATTGGAATGAACCCTTAGGGTTGGTTGAGAAAATAATAAATAAGAATACATTGCACACTGAACAAACAAGTATGTCTCCTTCTTCATACAAAAGCACCTCACCGCCTAGGTCTAAAATAGGAAACAGTTGGTGGCATAATACACATGACGTTGATCCACCAGTCCCTTGACAAGTTTGAGTGGTATATATTCATCCTGATGAGTATATACTAAGCTTCACCTTTATCCTCCATCAAGATGAACAACTACATTGGCTAGATTGACAAGGTAACATAGTGTTACCTCCTGATCGTTCAATCCCAAGCATGCTTCTTCATGCTCTCACACGAATTGGCATGCCGCACTTACATGCAGAATACATTATGCAAGACCATGACTCAAGAGAATACCATCCCACAGAGGCACGATGTCAAAGGGACTTGCAATAGAAGAGACATCATAAGTCTTTGAAGGGCAAGTGGTCCCAAGATGCCCCACATGTCTTAAGCAAAAGTGAGGGTGGTGAACCTACCTCAGGAAGTTAGCCACATAACGATGTTCCTTCCCTTGACTTTGGCTAAGGGGTTGTGTATCAAAACCTTCATTCCACTATTCATAACCTAGGTTTTGATACCCATGGACACAAAGGATCCTAAACAAGGACACGAACTCATGATAAAGGTGGACATTCTGATCACAATCGTGATCGGGGCCAAGACCACATAAGAGAAGGTAGCAGACACTATCATGGTGATGGTTCTCCTTCTTCTTCACCTTCATCATCTCCTTCACCCTCTCCTTCAATATTCGGACCCGGTCATAAAGAAAAAGACCATGGGGATAAAGGTAGGAAAAGTCGAAGTCATAGATGAAATAGCTAGGAAAGGGGAAGAGGGCACTCTAGAGAGTCACGACATAGAAGAAGGGAGAGTAGGGAACAACGTAGGCATCATAGACACCATGGACAAGACAATCATGATGAACCCCTACTTGCTACTCGAAGTATCTTAGACATAACTAAGGCTATTAGAATTCCAACAAGGCACCAAAAAGATAGTAGGATCAAGAGATTAGATATGGACAATATCCCATGATTTGAAAGGGGATACAACATTGATCCTTAGAATCATTTACAAGCATTCCATGGTACATGTGCCTTACAAAACATAGAAAACGAACGGAAAAAACTTAAGTTGTTCTCGCGGACACTAGTTAAAGAAGCAGAAAGTTGGTACTGGTCTTTAGAACCAAAATCCATTCGTAGGTGGAGTACTATGTTAGAACTATTTAATGACAAGTACCAAACATACTCTCGAGTATCTAACTTGTGAAAGTAAATCTAAGGCTGGAAACAAGGAGTACATGAACCCTTGGATGCTACCATGGGTCGATACTATGTACTGTTACATCATTGTCTTGGCCATGGTTATTCACAATGGGATTAATTGCACCATCTCATGGATGGGCTTAGGCATGAAACGAGAAGAACCCTTGGGAGTTATGCCCAAGGGAGACTATTCGAGCTTAGGTCCAATCAAATTCAAAGACTATTGGAGCAAGTTGCTAAGGAAGAAGGTGAGCTATGAAAGAGAAAAAGTGCAGAAAAGTATAACCAAGATCCTTCCCTTCGGAACAGGGAAGTAAGAGTTTCTGAGGATGAAGAAGAGTCACCACTCGAAGAGATGGTGAATAGGAAAACTTTGCCTATCTAAAAGATGACATCAAAAGTTTTGGCAAAGGTAGACCAAATGTGGGATTCCCTAGACAATAGATTTTAAACTATTCTTAAAATAGTAGAGGAGTCTAAAGAGCAAGGTAGTGAGAAAAGAAAAAAGAAAGAGGCTGAACACGCACGTAGCAAGGGTAAGGGCAAATTTGCCATCATTGAAGAGGTTGTGGATTTAGAAAGAGACAATGATAGTGGATGTGAGATATGTCAATATGACCATCCTAAGGGATGTTTCCCTGTAATCTTACATCTGCAGGAGTTTGGGGTGTATGCACACAACCCACGATTAAACAAAAGGCAAACACCCTGAAGGTTACCTTATCCTCAAGGTAACCCAAGGCAGTTCCACCAACCCTTCACATATTATCCTAGTGGAACTCCACAATAACCAATTGAGTAATATCAATAGTGGTAGCATCCACAATCATGGGGAATACCACCACCAAGGCAATAATATCCTTACTAGAAACCTAACCCATATGGATATTACGTGCAGAAGCCAATCTCTCCACATGACTCTATTGGTCACGTCACTCCTCAACCTCACTACCAAGTCTACGAGTATTATGGGACTCCCTCTTCTAGAGGTGATATTTTGTAAGCATATCATCCTTCTCAGCCGACCACATCTCTTCCACCAATAGCTCCACTACCACCTACTCCCGCAATGCAAGGTGAAATGCTTACCTAGTTGCAGTAACATAACGTCACAAGGGTTGTTAACTCTCAACCTACTGTTGGTTCCAACAACCACATGAAGAAAAGACCTTTCTTTAGAACCAACAGTCCAACCAAGCCTTTGTAATCACAAGCGGTTGATTCCTTAGATGCCTCAGTATCAATCAACACTTTAGAGCCCCCTTCAACCCAATCACCGCACTCAACACATACGATCATGCTAACACATGCCGTAACTGATTGGATCAAAGCTGGCCACCTTCCCAAGAAATTATCTGATCCTAAGAGTCCTTTGATATACTTACAAATCGCTGGAAATGTGCCATGCAAGGTTCTCTTGAATTCAGGTTCCGATGTCAACTTGATTTCTCAAGAAATGTACAAGGCCTAGAACCCGCCTCCATTGAAAAAGAGCAACATTTGTCTAGAGTTGGTTGACCAGTCCATCACTATCCCATTGGGACTGGTGGAAGACATTGTTACCACTGTTTGTCGATGGTTGTACCCAGCTGACTTCCTAGTGATTCAAGTGAACAACGATAAGGGGAAATTCCCAATCATAATGGAAAGAGCATGGCTAAGCACCATTGACGCATGCCTAGGAATCCGTGATTTTTCCCTAGAAATATCAAAGGGAAATACATTTAGAAAGATCAAGAAGAAGAAAGTTCCATGCATCACATACAGTGACACAGGGTGTAATTGCATATAGAAGTCATGGTTTGTGCAAAGTTTAGCATTGCCTACATGCAATCAGTGTGCACAAGTGCTTAACATACAAAGATGCCTATATGCAGCAGTCACATGAGAAGAAGACACCCAGTGGCTGATAGCTAATCAAAAAAGTAATTCACTCATATGCATGGAACCAACTGAGGGTTTGACTTGTGCTTACATCGATAGCATAGATGCATTAGAGCAAGTCCACAGCCAACTTCCAAGTCTTAACCTTAAAAATATCAATTGGGGGAAGTTGGAAATCCCTGAGAAATTTAAGCAGGAACCCCTCGAGCTGAAACCATTTCCCATCGATATGGAATACACATTCCTTAAAAATGGAAAACTGGTAATTATCAACACTAAGCTTGCTCCTCAATAGAAAGAAGAACTGTTGAAGGTAATCAATAGATGGTCAAAAGCCTTCACTTGGTCATATCCCAAATTAACTGGAATAGATCCTAGGATATGCCAACATAGGATTTACATTGACCCCTCCATGAAGCCTCGAAGACAACTGCAGAGGCGTTTGAACCCAAAGCTAAAACAAGTAGTCAAGGAAGAAATCGAATAGCTTCTCAAGGCTGGGTTCATATACCCCATTGCTAATAGAGAATGGGTTAGCCCCTTAGTTATTGTGTCTAAAAGGGGAGGCAAATAGAGGTTGTGCATAGATTTTAGGCTACTAAATATGGCAACATTCAAAGATCACTTTCCATTGCCATTTGTTGACCAAGTCTTAGACACCATCGCAGGGCATCGCTATTACAATTTTCTAGATGGATATAGCAGATATAACCAAATACAAATAGCCCTAGAAGATCAAGCCAAGACTACGTTCACCAGTCCTTGGGGAACGTTCACATATAAACAGATGCCATTTGGCTTGTGCAATGCCCCTACAACATTTCAATGACTAGTTCTAAGCATATTCCAACAATACATAGGGAATGACGTGGAGGTCTTTATGGACGACCTCTCCACTTATGGAGCAAACTTTGATCAAGCCTTTGACTGGTTGAAGCAAGTGTTAAAAATATGTGTAGAAACCAATTTGAGGCTCAACTGGTAGAAAAGCCATTTGATGGTCCAAGAAGGCATAGTACTAGGGCACAAAATCTCACATACAGGGATAGAGGTAGACCTCGAGAAAATCAAAATTATCCAAGGAATTACCCATCAACCGAAAACTATCAAAGATATTCGATCATTCCTTAGACATACTAGCTACTATAGGAGATTTATTGAGAACTTTTCAAAGGTTGCCAAACCATTGGTGAAATTAACGAAAAAGGACGTACCTTTCGAGTGGACCAAGGAATGTGAATTAGCTTTTCAAACTCTAAAATAGAAACTAGTAGAAACACCCATTCTATAAGCTCTTGATTGGTCCAAACCATTCTATATCATGATTTAACGCATCCAACTATGCTTTAGGAGCCGTACTTACATAGTTAAATGACCAAAAGCATCCTTATTACATCCACTGTGCAAGTAGAAGTATCGTTGGTGCACAACTTAACTACACTACCACAGAGAAAGAATTAATGGCTGTAGTGTTTGCACTTGAAAATTTTAGACACTATGTATTGGGATATAAAGTATATATACATACAGATCATAGTGCAATCCGGTTCCTCACGAATAAGCCAATCGTAAGCCCTCGTATCATATGATGGCTTGTAATCTTACAAGAGTTCGATTTAACGATGATCGATCGCAAGGGCACTGAGAATGTAGTTGCTGGTCATTTATCTTAGTTGTGATGGGACAACAAAGAGGATGAATATCCAATTTTTGATCATTTCCCTGATGAATTCCTCTTTGCTGGTGTAGTGAATAATCAATCATCCATGGAGACAAACTGGTACAGTAGCATTCTTACCTATCTCCTCACCCAACAAACACCACAAGAGCTAAACCTTAAGAAGAACCAATAGTTTCTTCACCAAGCCAAGTACTTTATGGAGATCAATGGGCAAGTTTACAAAGTGTGTCCCAATGGCTTGGTTCGATGGTGTGTTCCCAATATAGATCAATTGTGAGTTCTCCAAGACACTCATGAGGATCCTTGTGCGGGTCATTACGCTGGGAGATGAACGACCATCAAGATCTTGCTTGCAAGATATTATTGGCCTACATTATTTTAGGATGCTCATCGTTTCATCTAATCTTGTGAGCGCTGTCAACGTGATGGGGGAATGACTGCTAGAATGGAGGATCTGCAACAATGGATTCAACCGTTAGAATCCTTCGACATTTGGGTAATTGATTTTATGGGGCCGAATACACCAATGTCCAATGGAAAAGCTTGTATTATTGTTGTCGTTGATTACCTAACAAAATGGGTCAAAGCAGCTGCTGTTAAAGATTGTACACCATCTATAGTTGCACGATTTGTTCAACAACAAATCATAAACAAGTTTGGTGTGCCACGTACACTTATTTTAGACAATGGTATGCACTTCACAGGTGCAACTTTTCAAAAATTAATGCACCGCTTAGGGGTTGAACACAAACTGACAAGACCATACCACCCCCAAGTGAACGGTCAAGCCGAAGTCACCAACAGGGAGATTACGAAGATATTGATAAGAACCATTAGCAAGTTTAGGTGAGACTAAAGTACTAAACTAAATGATGCTCTTTAGGCATATTGCTCCATATGGAAACTTCCTACAGGCTACTCTCCCTATGAGTTAGTGTACCGTAAATTACCAACACTTTCCATTCAAACTAAGCTCCATACACTATCCATGGCATGTGACCTCAACCTTGACCTTGATCTAGCATAGAAACAATGGTTAGGAACCCTTAACTTGCTAGATGAAAATCAATTAGCTACCCTATCATCTAACAAATTACACAAGGCCTTCAATAAACAATGTCATGACCTAAGAATTAGGAAAGTTAAATATTAGCCAAGAGATAAGGTTCTCTGCTGGAATCCCACACATGTGCCACAACATACTAAATTTCAAACACTATGGGAAGGACCTTATATTATTTATGTAACTTTTCATTTAGGGGCCAAAACAATATACAAACCTGAGAGCCCAGATAAAAAACTTTTGGTTAACATGCAACAAACCAAACCTTTCTAGGAGCTTAGGATAGCCAGTACACATGCTACCTCTCTTGATGGAAAACCCTACTCACTATTTCAGATCTCCTTCTTCCAACTTAGTTGTGGGGGAGATGGTCACCTATGATAACTGTTCTAGGCCCTAAATTCTTTTTGAATTTTTATTTTACACATGTTTTGTTTTACAAATTCTTTCAAGTTTTCTTATTTTTGTTTTACATTGTCATTCATGTTTCTACTATTTCTTTGTTTGCTTGATTTACTTTTATTTGTCATCTAATGAGTGCTCATGATGGTGGATTGAATTATATCATATTGATTGCTAATATTTGGCTTCTATCTTTGAATTATGATGTTGATATTAAGGAATGGTTCTTTTGGTAAAACAAGAAATGAGTCCATGCCATCCACTCATCCATACGGCTCTATAGTCTCCTTTGTCTTGGAACTATACAGTCCCCTTATTCTAAGTAAACTTGTTAATGAATTGGTGGCTGGGTATTTTTCAAACCAAGGAAAGACTCAAAGGATGAAAAGGGTGTGACTTCAAGGGGATTCGATGCATTGGTTCTAGCCATTCTCTTGGGTGCTTGGATGCTTTTTCTTAGGTTTTCTACCATTATGACATTGTTCATATATCAGGAAGTTGAGTGAATAAAAATAATTCTTTGCATGGTGTGGTTCTCATGCATAAACATTAAAAAAAGAGAAAAAAAGAGAAAAATGTGAGAATTTAAAGCACACCCCTTAGACATAATAAAGTAATATGGGCTACAAGCACTGGTTATGGCACTAAAAGGACATGTTACTCATGCCTGAAGGTTCCCTCTAACTAAGGCCCTTTCTCGCTTCTTGCTTCACCATCTCACTCTCCTTGGGATGGTGGTCACACTTTGTGGAAGCATTCTTGTTGCCTCAAGAGGATGGATTGGCCAAGTGTATTGATGCGAGGTCACTGAATGTGGTTGGTTTGAGTCTAGATTTGGGATGAGTTCTACTCAATTATCTTAACCATGAAATACACAAGGGTCTTTACACAACCTTGTTCTTGGGATTCCATTCCATTCTCTCCTCTCCATCTTTCTTCCCATTTTCCACCTCATTGTCGATTTTATCATTAGTTTGTTCTGGGTTGATGCATTGTTTTTCTTTGGTGAATTCTTGTGGGTAAGTTTTTAACTCTTGCTTCCAAATGACATTCCTAGAGCCTACAGACTCTTTGGTTTGTGAGTTTGTCAAGGCATAAAGGGCATGAGCTTGCTTTGGGGAGAACCCACTGACATTTCTTTTTGGTGCAATTGTTAACTTCTTTCCCTTAAACATTTCCTACAATCAATCATTTCTTATTTCATCCCCATCCATGACATCCATTTTATTGGTGTTGCCATTGATATTTTTCATCTTTCTTGTTCCTCATGTTTTTCCATCTTATAGCTACCGGAGGTTTGCTCTTAGTCATGGGGGCCCTAGCATAAATTTTTTAATTTTTTCCATTTTACTAATTGCCTAACCCCTACACCTTGGGTAGTTGCTAATGATTAATCTCCGAACCAGTTTATGTCATAACCACAACTTAGCCAATGAACTTCATATCGAGGCAAGGCATCAATTACATTGTGGATTATCTATCCTTGCTCATTTGTCACTATGTTGTGTGTGCAAATGGCGATCATACCAACAATGAACTGGGCTTGGAGGAAGCACTTAGGATGGACCGAAACTAGAGCATTTACGAAAGGTGCAAGTTTGGTGGCATGGCTATGGATAAACAATAGAAGGCGCAATCTCGGCATTGGCGGCAACACGCTCCATCTTCTTTCTCTCTTTGTTTTTCTCTTCATGCTTCCAAATAAAGGCTTGGATGTCATTTATGTACAAGTGTTCACCACAATGGTTGTGAACACTAATGGTAATATGCTTATTGATTTGTTCGCTAGGCACATTGAGTTTGTCATCCCATTTCATCGTTAGTTGTCAATTAGTCAATAATCCCATACCTTCCCAATATTTTGTAAGAAACTTGAGGACGAGTTTTCATTTAGTCGTGGGGGTGTGATAAGAGTGGTTACTCTAGTAGTTATTCTAATTATTAGAGTGGTTACTCTAGCGGGTACTTTAGCAGTTATTCTAATTATTAGAGCAATTACTCTAATTATTAGAGTAGTTGCTCCCAAGCCTATAAATACAGTGCCCAGGCACACAATTGAAAAGAAATCTTTTAGCAATCAAGTAGGTAAACTCTTATAGTTTGTTTGAAAGTTAGAGTATTTTCCAAGTGCCCGCAACAGGAGGTCGAAGTGTGGATGGATCTTTATTCAAGCATTGTGTACCTGAGCACACCTTGTGTAGGATGATAAAGACGAGCTCTTTGATTCATCCTTGCAGCACTTGAGATTTGTTTTCTTATGCATTTCTTTTATTTTATTTTCTTATGCATTTATTTTATTTTATGCACTTTACATTTATGTTATTAGCGTAGCAATTCATTTTGATCAATTCAGCAAATCGTTAAATTACACAAGCATGACCACTTCAAGCATGCGTGTAACACTTGGTAACCCAGTAACGATTAGTGTTTGGCAATCCCAGTAGTGTTGCACTAGTTTAGGATGTGTACGGTAAGTGGGAATGGATGTTGGTGTTAGGATTAGTTAGAACTTAGTTAATGAGTAGTTAAGTTAAATTAGTCACTTAGTTACCTCTCTTCTTCCCTACTAGCGCAAGACAAAAAAACATAAAAGCTATAAAAATTATATGCCTCAAGCTTACTTAACCATACAATCATGACATACAGGTAAGCTTGGAAAGACAACGATCAACCAACCCATCCTTGTTCCACAAGGGCGCCTAAGCACTTAGTCCTTGGAATTCGACTGGATCGTGCGTGAAATGCTCGTATTTGTATGGTTGAGCGTAGGCATACCTTGTTGCTCATCATCTATAATTTCATGTACTTGCCTATTAGTATGATGGGAGTTTACAACTATGGATAGATTACAAGCAATTGAATGAAGTAATAGTGAAGAATAAGTATCCTTTACCATGTATTGATAACTTGTTTGATCAACTTTGAGGAGCTCATATGTTTTTGAAGATTAATCTCAAGTTTAAATATCATCATGTGTGGATTCATGAACAAGATGCATTAACAATAGAATTTTGAACTTGGTATGATCATTATGAATTTCTAGTGCTTACGTGTGGATTGATGAATGCACGAATAGTCATCATGAACCTCATGAATAGTCTATTGTGGCTATTCTTGGATCGATTTTTGATTGTACTTGTATATAACATTTTGGTGTATTCCCTTGATGAGCAATAGCATGCGAAGCATTTGTAGATGATATTACTAATCTTGAGAGAGTACTAGTTTTACACTTAGCCATTCATGTGTTCATTTTCATAGTTTGAGATAAAATTCTTATGATAGGTGGTATCAAAAGATGGTATCTCTTTGGATATAGCAAAGATTGTAATTGTCATAAAGTCTTGTATATGAATGTATAATACATAATAATATAAGAAGCCATTGTCTTCTTAGTAATAACCTATAATTATGCACTATGTTTTATGATCTAGTTACATTAACAAATAAATGATTTTTTTGTATTGAGTTCTTGATGAATGAATTCTATGACAGATGTTGTAAAACAATGTTATATAAAAGGTTGAAGATCATTAACAATTGGATAATCATGCTATTAATAAAATGTTAAGTAAAAAAAGATAAAGTTATGTGCCAAGTAATTAGTTCTTAATTTGTTGCTTAACACTATTAAGCAAATGAATTGTTATTTGTGATTAAGTTGAAGTTATTCGAAATTTCTATAGAGTCAAAATACGTTATCCATAAGAAACACTTTTAATTTTATTAATGAGTGAAATTCAAATACATTTAGATTGTATAATCCATTAATAAGAGTATGTTAAATTGTAACTCAAATATACCGGTTGCACTTACTAATTGCTAAAATTCACTAGTTAAAAAGAGCTATTTTTTAAGAGGGTTAAAAATATACTTAAGATTTATTCTCAAGTGTGAATGTCTTGGAATACCTTTACCGCAAATAAGGAAAGTGTCACATGCAAAAACATGCATGAATGATGATGTTACCTACTAGTACTTTAGAAAGAACTTATGCAAAATTTCAACGATATTACTTGATTTAGTCATTTGGAAACCCACAAGTACACATATCTTGTAAACTGAACAATTTCCATCGTTTTCAAAATGGTGTAGCGTTTTATAAGGTTACTAGTTAATGCACTTAGACATGACAATAATGTCCGTGCAAGGTTCTAACATTCCAAGAATAGGCGCATCTTTTGCTTGTAGAATCATTGATTTTCATGATTCGACAACACGTCACGCTTTTTAACAAAACCTAACTGCAAATTGCTGTCCTAGAAATGGAATTAAAACGGGATTTCTTAATGAAGGTTGCAACAATGTACAGAAGTCGTCATGCAGTCGTAAACCGAAGAAAGGAAGAAAATGTGAATTAAAGTAGAATTGCCGTAGAGGGCAGGCAAGGTACTTTTCAAAGACCAAATGCCTCCCAACCTTCCAAATAACACCAAAATGCACGCATCCATGCCCAAATATACAGGACAAGGACATTTACCGATGTTGAAAACCACTTTCAACAACAAGAAAGTCCAAGGAAATAATGCGGACCACATTACAAAACAAATAAAGTTGAATAGTTTTCAATCATAATCCATGCCCAAAAATATATAATATAAATGCCACTACACCTTATTGACAATGACTTTCAACGACACCGTCTTTAAGAAATGCCCACCGCATTAGGACAAGGTTTAAAAAGTAGTAGAACTTGTATTAAAACCCACAATGCAAATCCTCGGAGAATAAAGAGAAATAATCGACACAATAAACCATCGTTTTCAACCCAACAAAAGGAAGGAAAATAAAAAGATGGGTAATAAAAAATATATCACTTTTTACCTTTTTAAATCTTAATGGATCCAGCCGAATACCCAAAGATATGGAGCCAATCCAAGATGAGCAAAGATGTTCAAAAATTAAGAGAATGTTTTGTTTTTAAAAATAATAAAATCTCGGAAGTGATGGGATTACCTAACCAAAACCTGCGGTCAGATCGATACAAGAACAAATTCCTTGTTACCAAATAAATAAAAAAATTTCCACGTCTTACGTGAGCATCCACCGAATTTGAAACGCCCAGGCGAAGGTGGCGTGGGTCCCACGCCGTTATTATTTAATTAACACGCGCGCAATCACGAATATGATTATCATGATTATTACGGGGGATATCGCAATCATGGTTAAAAACCGGGGGAACTTTGCGGCATTTTTAATTATTACGTACCTTCCTCGAATCCCAGCAGGGACGTAATAATAATAGAAAAAGGGCAGAAAAAAAAAAGAAAAAAACTGTGTCCGCTGCCAAGTTGGCGTCGCGAGATCGAACCCGGCTAGAGGCGTTTTGATTTTTTTAAAACGGAAAGTGCGATGAGATCCGGAGTTTATATTTGCAGTGGCAAAATAAAATTTTAAAAAAAAAGATAGAGATACGGGAGCTCCCAAAAGCGCGAATAAATTAGAATATCGCGATTTTGTTCGCTTTTCCGTGGCGCGCGGCCACGTGCAGTAACAGCGCGGATCGGGATCGCCGAAACGGTCACTGTCACCAAATCTCCGGCGGTCAAACCCGCCGACCGCCAAAATGATAAAATGTAAAAGATTTTTCCTTTTTGGCGTGGATCGGTTTTGGAAATTTTGCCGCCGCCGGCGGGGGAGAAAATTTGCAGAAACAAGAAATTTGACGCGTTGCTGGGCTGGGAAAATCTTGGGGGAATATTGTGTTTTGACTTTTCTGCGGTTTGGTTTGTTGGCAAACTGGGTTTATCTACGGCTGGCACTTTGGCACTTTGAATTTGGGGATATTTTGGTATGTTAAAAAAGCGTGGAAAATTTTGGACAACCAACAGATTTTGTCAGAGATTTTGATTGTATACTCTATGAAAAGAAAAGAATAGAAAAGAAAAAAAGTTTGTTTGGTAAAAGATGATCAGATATTGTAGCCGTTGTTTAGCGTAAGGAACCTTGGTATGGTTTATGCCCAGGGAAAATGTTATAAAAGTGATAAAATTTTAGATAAAATTCTAATTAGTAATGATGAATGTGGCATGATTTGAAGTATTTTGGGAATAAACAAAATGCACAAAGTTTAATGAATATTTTTAACCAGGCAAAATGAAGTTTATTGTTGGACAAAAGCTGTAATTGTTTAGGGTAAGGAACCTTGGTATGGTTTATGTTGGAGGAAAAATGGCATAAAAGTGTGATAAAATTTTAGATAAAATTTCAATTAATAATGATGAATGTGGCATGATTTGAAGCATTTTGCGAATAAACAAAATGCACAAAGTTTAATGAATTTTTTGACCACGCAAAATAAAGATTATTGTTAGACAAAAGCTTTAATTGTTTAGCCTAAAGAACCTTGGTATGGTTTATGTTGGAGGAAAAATGGTATAAAAGTGTGAAAATTTTAGGTAAAATTCCAATTAATAATGATGAATGTGGCATGATTTGAAGCATCTTGCCAATAAACAAAATCCACAAAGTTTAATGAACTTTTTTACAAAAGCTTTAATTGTTTAGTGTAAGGAACCTTGGTATGGTTTATGTTGGAGGAAAAATGTTATAAAAGTGTGATAAAATTTTAGATAAAATTCCAATTAATAATGATGAATGTGGCATGATTTGAAGCATCTTGCCAATAAACAAAACGCACAAAGTTTAGTGAATTTTTTTAACTAGGCAAAATGAAGTTTATTGCTAGACAAAAGCTTTAATTGTTTAGCATAAGGAACCTTGATATGGTTTATGTTGGAGGAAAAATGTTATAAAAGTGTGATAAAATTTTAGATAAAATTCCAATTAATAATGATGAATGTGGCATAATTTGAAGCACCTTGCGAATGCAGAAAGTTTAATGAATTTTTTTAACCAAGCAAAATGAAGTTTATTGTTGAACAAAAACTTTAATTGTTTAGCATAAGGAATCTTGATATGGTTTATGTTGGAGGAAAAATGTTATAAAAGTGTGATAAAATTTTAGATAAAATTCCAATTAATAATAATGAATGTGGCATGATTTGAAGTATCTTGCGAATAAACGAAATGCAGAAAGTTTAATGACTTTTTTTAACCAAGCAAAATGAAGTTTATTGTTGGACAAAAGCTTTAATTGTTTAGCATAAGGAATCTTGATATGGTTTATGTTGGAGGAAAAATGTTATAAAAGTGTGATAAAAGTTTAGATAAAATTTCAATTAATAATGATGAATGTGGTATGATTTGAAGCATCTTGCAAATAAACAAGATGCAGAAAGTTTAATGAATTTGTTTAACTAGGAAAAATGAAGTTTATTGTTGAACAAAAGTTTTAATTGTTTAGTGTAAGGAACCTTGGTATGGTTTATGTTGGAGGAAAAATGTCATAAAAGTGTGATAAAATTTTAGATAAAATTCCAATTAATAATGATGAACGTAGCATGATTTGAAGCATCTTGCAAATAAACAAAATGCACTAAGTTTAATGAATTTTTTTAACCAGGAAAAATAAAGTTTATTGTTGGACAAAAGCTTTAATTGTTTAGTGTAAAGAACCTTGGTATGGTTTATGTTGGAGGAAAAATGTTATAAAAGTGTGATAAAATTTTAGATAAAATTCTAATTAATAATGATGAATGTGGCATGATTTGAAGCATCTTGCGAATAAACAAAATGCACAAGGTTTAATGAATTTTTTTAACTAGGAAAAACAAAGTTTATTGTTGGACAAAAGCTTTAATTGTTTAGCATAAGGAACCTTGGTATGGTTTATGTTGGAGGAAAAATGTTATAAAAGTGTGATAAAATTTTACATAAAATTCCAATTAATAATGATGAATGTGGCATGATTTGAAGCACCTTGCGAATAAGCAAAATGCAGAAAGTTTAAGGAATTTTTTTAACCAGGCAAAATGAAGTTTATTGTTGGACAAAAGCTTTAATTGTTTAGTGTAAGGAACCTTGATATGGTTTATGTTGGAGGACAAATATTGTAAAAGTGCGATAAAATTTTAGATAAAATTCCAATTAATGATGATGAATGTGGCATGATCTGAAGCATCTTGCAAATAAACAAAATGCACAAAGTTTAATGAATTTTTTTAACCTTGCACAATGATGTTTATTGTTAGACAAAAGCTTTAACCACGTAAAAATAAAGTTTAAATAAAGGTTTTTTAACCCGGTAGAAATGAAGTTTTCTCGAGGATAAAAGCAGCGTATAAGGCTAATGGTTGAAAATAATGGAGTATTTGAACCCATTCTACGTAATGTATATTATTTAACGAACATTATCCACCCTTTGGATGATCTGTGTTTCAATGGAAGGTCTACTTGTAATCGAAAATTTATTATTTATAAGGTCTGACTCTTGCAAGTTCAGCAAGATGACTTAAAGAAATGGTGGATCCAATTCAGGATCTAAAAACGTCACTTAGATCTGTCATTGTTGAATTTGGTCCTTTTTATTTATAAAATTCAACTTCAAGAATCATGAGAACCAAAAATAAAACATGTGGACCTAATTATTTTATTTTATTTTTTTGACTTCGCTTGTGGTTGCACAGTCTGCAGCAACGTCTTGGCTGCAATTACTGAAAAAAAAATATATTTGATCTCCACAAAATCCACGCATTTCAGGATCCAAGTTCCGATTGGTAAATATATTTGATTCTCCACAAAATCCACGCATTTCAGGATCCAAGTTCCGATTGGTAAATAAGTTAGTGCAGAGCACCGGATAACACTCCTGCAACTCCCTAAACGGCCCGATTTCCGATCTATTTAACAACGAGGAAATCCGTTGCGGGAATCTCTAATATCCAGTTAAAATCATGGTTAACGATCATTAGTGCAAACAAAATAACGCAGACAGGGAGGAGAGAGTATTTGACGAGATTTGGCCCGACGACGCCAAACGTATAAGTGCCTTCTTTGCAAACTCCTGAATCTGTAACGGCTGGACAACGGCGTATAGTTTCTCTCGGGCTGTGGGATTTTGGATTTTGGGGAAGAAAGGGGAACCTCCCAGAATGCGTTTTTCAGAAATAGGCCGAAATCTCCAGCGACTGGACAACACTGGACCAGAAATGTGACAGATTTTTGCGCTGCCATTGTTGGGCGCGGCTGCTGTCAATCCTTCTGTCTTTCCCTTTTCCTGAGAGATTTGGTGTGGATTTTCAGGGAGTACTGTCATCTCTTTCTGGTTTTCGTTCTATTTTGCCGAATCAGTTGCCCGATACGGCAGTTACTCGGTCAGGATTCGAGAAAATTTGCTTTTCCCTGCTGGCTTTCGGATCGTTTCTCGGAAGACGTATTATATGCCGCCGGCCCCCACGGTTTCGAGCAGACAAATTTTATCTCTCGCTGTTTATGCGCCTTGAAGATGCAGTAAGAGGAGGAGGAAGGAGAAGAAGGGAAAAAAGAAGGGACGTTTTTATCTCTGTCTGTGTGAGAATGTCGCACTGGTTTGACATGAAGAATCAGGTTCTGCATATGCTGGATATGTGCACTTCCTCGGTGGGGAGGAAAAGCTTGAGACGAGAATCATGCTCGGCGCAAGTAGAAAAAGTTGCAGCAGATGCCATGGATGGAGCTGAGGATGCTGATGCTCCCAGCAGCGATGATGAGAGATGGGATTTGGCGGAGCAAATGGGATTTCAGAAAAGTTTGGATCAGTTTATTGCCTCTGAAACTTGCAGGCACGTTCTGGGTCTGTGTATTTTGGCATTTGTTGCTGGGGTTTTCTCCAGTGAGCTCTTACAAGGGGCTCTGGCCGGAGGAGCAGGAGGCTTCTGTGCGGATACCGGTCTGATGGGTCCTGTTCAGAGCGGGTTCATTATTGCAGGAACTGTTCTGGGTCTGTTCTGGATTATGTGGAGAAGAAACGGCGGCAGCAGCAGTGAAGTTTTTGGCAGAAATTTCAGTCATGGCAGGGCTGCAGATGATGATATTAATGGTTCCGGGTGCTTCAAATGTTCCAAGCGGCAATTCATGGCCTATGTTTTAAATAACATCCGAGGCAAGTTTATCTTTTGCTGGGTTTTCTTTGAATGTTTTTTGCTGCTGCTGCAGCGCTGGAACTTGGCCTAATTTTGGGTGTCAAGTTCAGTTATGTTTCTGTTTGAGGCTAAGTTTAGGTTGTGTTATTGACTGGGTCTGATCTTTGAGTGTTTTTTCCCGTGTATCTTTTTTCTTGTTTCGCTGTTGGATTCTTGACTGTTTCTGTGGGTTTTGAGTTTTCTGCGTGTTCTTTTCTCTATTCAATTTGTTTCCACCCGCATGTCCCCAGGCCAGAGTTTCGCACCAGGACTGATTTATTGAGCTGGAATTTCACCATTTGGCATGATTCTGCGAGATGGGTTTTGTATGATGCGTTTTTTTTCTCTTTCCTGATTCATTTGGACTGGAATGGGTTATGTATCCTTTATTGCTTTGTGCCAAAAACATGTTTCCTGTTCTGGGTTTGTTTGTATTTGGGATTTCGTCCGCTGCCAGTGAGCGGCACCTGCAAGATTTTCATTGGTTTGATCTTCAGGAATTTCTTTCGTCGTATCTGTGGGTGGGTTTCATTGCTCTGGGAATAATTTTTGATCAGAGTCTGTGTTCGTGTTGGAGATGCCCTGTTTTTGTACAGTAGTGCTCAATAAAAGATCTCCTTGTTTTCTGTTCTGCCATACCCAAAATCTCAAAAAGTGGCTTCTATTCTCTGCATTTTCCAGACATGGCGATGAATACTTGGGGTATTGTTTATGATAGTGCATTGTCAGTAGATCTCTTGCGAGATGACAAAAGCTATGGGCTTGATTGCATGTTTTACTATTTCTTTGGTGGGTTTCTTTGGCCGGTTTCATGTGAAATTTGTATCTGAGATTGTTTTGTGCTATCCTCATTGCCTATGATAACGAGAGTGCTCCCTTTTCCAATTTTCAGCAATGGGCATGGGGTTTTCTCTGAATCCTACCTTTCTATTCCATCAAGGAAATAGTATATAAGTTCAGTGGCAAATTTGATGCCTGTTATTTTGTTTCAGAAATTGGTGGTGGATTCTTGCTTCGATGTTTTGAGTTGTTCTAGGATTAGTTCCTGTCACATTGTACTTGCAATGTAGGTGTAAATCTTGTAATTTAGCTTCTGAAAGCTGACTTCTTCATCTGTTGCTCTCAGCAGTTCCATTTAATGCCATAGTCCTTGGACTTGGGCACTTGAAGGCAGCTGGTGACAAGGAAACTACAGCCGATGTGCAGGGAAAGATGGATCTGGTTAAATTGATGCTGGATTGCGCTGAAACCATGACCAATGTGCTTGATGATGTTACAGACTTAGGTTTGTGTTACTGGTATTTATATATATTGTCATATTGGCGGTTACTAGACAGCATGAGATTTTGTACGATCAATCAATAAAGTCACCTTGTTATGTGAGCAGGTCAAACAGAAAATGGCTTATTAGAGCTCCATGTGGAGGAATTCGATTTACTTGCCGTCATAAAATTTCTTGTTGGGGGCCTGAAGGAGCTTCTTTCCAACAAGAAAATTTATTTTAACATGGATATTGAACCAATGGTGGAAAGTCTTCTTACAGGATGTCATGTGCTGGGTGACAAGCACAGAGTTGTGCAGACGCTAGGTATTATAGTTTTTTCCCTCTCAAATATCGATTTTCGATATGTTGGAAGCTGCAATCGGGTTTATCTTAATGCCCTTCTCTGCATGCTGATTATAGGCTTTTTCCTAAGCAATGCTGTAAAATTCACTCCATATGGAGGCAGGCTGGAACTTGAAGTACGATGCGAGGAAAGCAACGGAAGCATAAAAAATGACCGCCCAGGTTCATGTTCTCAATCAGGGTCGTCTGAGAATCGGAGACAACAATCCTTTCAATTTTACGGAGACATGAAAACTTCACTGCATGATATTGCCAAGATAGTTATATCTGTGAAAGACTTTGCTGCAGGTAATGCTTTCTGAATTTCTGGTTTCTCTGGCAGTTAACCTGGTAACAACATTTTGTGGGTTTTTGAGTGTGGGTGTGTCTGTATGTATATATAGAGCAAATGAATGCTGATTGTATGATAGGGATCATGTATTTTTTCACAGGCATGGCTTCTCATGACAAGAAAAAGCTCTATGATCTCTATTCCTCGACCAATGGACAAGATCTGAAATGGGAGCATTCTGGGTTAGGATTAAACATGGCAAAACGTTTTTCAGAGGGCATCGGTGGATACATTGGGCTGAGGACTATGAATGGTAAGGACAATACTTTCTGTTTGTGCATACCCTGCCCTCTTGTGCAAGTTAAGAAGAATATGGAAGTGGACGCAAGGGAAGAAAGCATTAAGCCTGCGTGTGCCATCCAGGATGATTCTGATGCTACATCTCTTGATGCTGCGTCTCACGGAAGAGTTTTGCTTGTGGAAGATACAGCAATAAACAGGGTATGTTTTCTTTGCCACAAAGAAAACTTAACTATTTTCATGACGTATTGTTAAGGCTGCTTGGTCGATTCCTGTGTGTAAAATTTTCTTGCTCTAAACACAGATCATCTTGCGGAAGGTCCTTGAAAATCTGAATCTTCACTGTGAAGAAGCTGTTAACGGCCAGGTAGCTGTGGATTTCTTCAAGGAAGGCAGGAAATATGACCTGGTCTTAATGGACAAAGAAATGCCTGTCATGGATGGACATGAGGTATTTCTCGATTTACAGATTTCAAATTCTGACTTTTGTTTGTATATGTCATCCCCATTCCCGATGCACATTCGATTAATTTTTAAGCTTAATCTTGTTGCAGGCAACAAGACAATTGAGAACTATGGGAGTTAAAACACCCATAGTGGCCCTGACAGGAAATGCCCAACAGTCTGATAAAGACCTCTTCTTTGAAGCTGGTGTTGATGATTTCCTAACCAAGGTAGAGCGATTTTACTGCAAACTTTATCTTGATTTTGAACTTTTCAAACGAACTTCTGTATCAAGTAGGTCCCGGATTCTGAATTGTTCTGTTCTATGCATGCAGCCCATATCGAGAGACAAACTTGTACAGTTATTAGATCGGTTTGGTGTTAAAAGTTGCGCCAACAGGAGCAAAGGCTGAACAGAAGACAAATTCCATGACAGCAATTTTCCGCAGCCATAAAACATCTCTCAACATGTTGAGCAGACCTGCTTCTCTCAGCTGAGAGAGAAGCCCCATTGCTGTAATATTCTTGAGATTTTTATGTATAGCATCATGGAGCTTTTTCGCTACAACGCCCTTTCAACACAAAAATACTTTAATTTCCCCCCATAGAAAGGAAAACCAGCAAAGTCTTTTTGAATGTGGCATATGCTAAACCTGCATCCCACAGATCCGACCGAACATATACAGAGCTTCCCTTAAGAGAACATTCCAAAATTTTCGCTCTTAAGATGCAGTCACTAAATTTTGGAGAGATTAAAAAAAAAAACAAGACTTTCAAATCCACAACTAAATGTGTCTCGAAACGCTTGAACAGTTGGTCAAATTACATGGGCAGCTGGTCTGCGGCAACATATGTTAATTTTCAAAAAACACCTTTCAAACGATCATTTCCAGGAGGATATTATTAAACAAAAACTAGATATCCATGGTCTCCGAATTGTGGGTCAAATGCGGTAAACCCTAAAATGCCGCATTAAGACTTTTGGACATTGACCGGCAACGATTATCTGATCTGTAGTAGCTACTGCAAACAGAGTCACACAAACGCCATTGATGAGGCCCTGCAAGCTGATCAGACAGACCCCACATACATAATTAGCCTAGAAACCCAAGAAAGCATACTAATTTAATGGCAGGCACAGACTTGGCTCACTTCATGGCAGAGTCGTGGTAGACACGATCTGGCCATGCTTGATAAAAGCCCTGATTCGGTGGGGGCCAAACGTATACAGGACCGCAAAAAGGCTCCCTGAGACGTCTTGTCTGACGCAATTTTCTCCAAAATTTTTTTCCCCTTGTGGAATTCGTGAAATTTGACCACAGGGAGAATGTTCTTTCCCTACTTCTTTTCCCACGGAGCTCTCCTTTCCAATTAGCTCTTTTACCCAAATTCCCAATAAACTATTCACTCTGCGAAAAGCTTCAACCGTCATGCAGATTTGCAGGCACCTGTCAGCGGCTGGGGTCCATAAAATCTGCCGTACCAGATCAGAGCAGGAATTACAGAAGCTTTAGGTGACAGAATCCGGCAAAATATTGAAGACTCATGCAAATCTTGCTGCCATGGGTAGGCCCGCCTCCTACAGGCAAAAACAACAAAAGGTGGGGCACTGACGAAAAAGAGAATGAAAATATGAATTGCAGGACAAAACCATATCTAATCGGATCTGCTGCCAGCCACGGCTCAATTACTGGCGGCGTCAATGGCCTGTGCCTCCTCCTCGGCCTTTCAAATCTCTCTCGTTGTGCTGTCGCGTCAGAGCATCAGTATCCGTGATTGTTTGGTTGGTTGGCGATGATATTTGATTCTTTTTCTTTCTTTTCTTGCGTGAACGCTCTCTCTGCGGTTTCTGTTTCTGTTCTATTCCTGGTGGAAAGCGTAGAATCCACATCACCTCCTTGGCAATCTTCGAAAAGGAAAGGAAATAAAAGAAAAAGGTCATGTGGCTGTGGAATTCGCACACGCCTAAGCAAAGTAAAATTGATTAGATTATCACTGAAAGTGGCAATGTTCTGCCTGTCCTCTCAATCAGGCTTTTACCTGGATCCTTAATGCTCATTTCATCAAATACGCCTCTTTTGGGGTCATTGGGCCTTCCATGTTCATTTTGTTAGAATCCTTCCCTGAATTCACCTCGAGCTTCAATGCTTGTTCCATTAAGCAAAATCCATAAGACCCAGGTAAGTAGCCTAATCCTTAGAATAGATTTCATGATTGAAGAAAAGAGAGAGGGAATTCATTTCGAAGGGAGTCTTTAGGATTCACCTAGAATATCAATGCTCATTCTATAAGTGGAACCCTTTTCGGGATTCAATTGGAGCCTCAATGCTCATTTGCCCTCTCCGGGATTCACTTGGAGCCTCAATGCTCATTTGTGAAGCAGGCTCCGGGGAAGGAGTCAGTAAATAAGTAAAAACACTTAACATCCCGGAGCTGCAATGTTTATCTATCAAGCCGTCTCTTTGAATGACTCTGCCCAGTGTCGAACCCAAGACTTCTGATCGAAAAAAAACAAGCAACTTATCACCGTCACTCCAAAAACAACATCAATCCAATCAAATCATAGTACGTCTTCCTTCTTGGGTTGTCAAGCCATCCGGATTTGGCCCAAGATTCTGATGTGGAATTTTAACAACTCCGCCTGAGAAATCTCAATCAAAGCCTTTGGAGTGTGTTGAAATTTAAGCCAGGTTAGGCGCGCTACAAGCAGCTGCAGCCTACCAGAGACTCTAGAAAGTGTCCCCGGCATGATCCTGAATTCTTCCGAAAGCTCGAGGGCCTCCTGCTCTGAAACGTCATATCGAAACGTTGAACTTGCCATGAAATTTTGATTGAATCTGGATGGGATTTTAGACTCCGTTGTTGCCACATTTTTAAGTTTAAGATTTTGTTCGTGGTTTGGTGCATGCCTGAATGATTTCTGAGATCCTGTAGTTGGAATGTTTCCTTGCATTCGACCCCACTCCACATGAGAGGATCATAATTTCTTTTGATCATCATTCTCTCTCTTGCATCAACTGTCATGAATTTGGCAGCATCAGGGGTCGGTCTCCGGCACTAAAATTGCATTTGGGAAACAACTCTGAGATGTATTCTTGGAAACGAGGCATGTGGATCACTGCAGCTTTTTAAACTATTGTCCAGGTCCCCCCAGGAGGTTAATTTGAAGGTGTCATGAAAAATATCAATTTGTACTGAATTCAACGTGCCAACTATCTCAAGTAAACGAGTAAATCATAACAGGGCGGAAAGAAATTACGTGGTTGTGTGAAGAAATACGTGTTTCAATGAACTCCATGACATCGCACTTTTACACGGAACTCTTGTAAAAGCGGATTTTCTTCCTGGTCCCTGGCTCAATGATTTAATGGATTTTCAGCGTCTGTAAGGCTCTTAACATAGGAAACTGAGGTTCGAAAGCTAAGTTACAAATATCACATGTTGTTTAATATATGGTATAACAAGTCAATTATAATACAATGCAAAGAATTATTTGGTATGGTAAAGAAATGTACGGCTGGTTTCAATGAACCCATTGTAAAAGCAAATTTCGTCTTGGTCATCGACTTCATGATTTCAGAATCCGAAAAAACTACGATGTGAAGGTCCAGACTCAAAAGTTATCTTCTAGAATATCATAAATTGTTTAATGTAGAATGATGAAATATTGAGACCACAACCATAAGAGTTAAATGGAAAAAGAGTCAAAAAGGGGAAAAATAGCTCGTCTTCAAATTACAAAGATGATCTTAAAGATTACGTGCTAGTTGTTACACACCTATCAAATTTTAGGTTTTTAACGCAATACCATAAATCCCAAAATATGATGAGCAATGTTACAAGATTACATAGGCTAAACTAGGCTACAAGTTAATGTTGTCATGTAGCTCACTCTCTCAGTACATCAAAGTTAATTTCAATACATACTCTTTTATTTACATACTCTTTTTTTAAAAATAAAAATAAGAATATTCTTAAAATTATCACAAACATGTAGAACTCAACTTATTATTTAGAAAAACTAACATAACTAAAGTTAACTCCAAGATTTGGTTTCACATCTCTAAGACTCCAACAATCTTATATTTGAACACAAATCCTTGATAGAAATAAAAAACCTTAATTGGAATAACTTCATCCATTAATGTCTCACGTTCATTATTAATCACAAGAAAAAAAATATGTAGAAATGTAGAGGAGCATCTTTGCACAAAACATTGTTAGGGAGGAGGTCTTCTCAAGCCAAACAAATATGAGATACCATTATATTAGCAATAACAAATACTATTTCAAAACCTATAGATTTAATAAATATTAGCATAATAGAAAGAAAAAAATAAAAAAAACGTATGTATAATGCTTACTTAGCATAAAAGAACATGTCTCAATAACATAACCAAAGCGAACAACATTACTAAAAATAACATCAACATCATTTGAAATAGAGTAATCCCTCTTTACATGTCCAACCCTATGACAATGATAGTATCTTGGTCTCTTTTTCTATCTCTATTATTTTGTTCCATTCATCAATGAGAACAAAAGTAAGCATCTTGTCCATCTTACATAAATGACTACCACTAAAACAAAAATCAATTTGGGTTAAAATGACAAAAATCTACAATCTATTTTGTGACAAACTCAATTCACTCAACCAATAAATCATTAGACACACAACTTATTAAAGGTACAAATTAAAGCAAATTTCAAACCTTGTCATCATCCCGATCATCTAAAGGATTTCCAACATTTACAAAACTTTGATGTAAAAGTGAGGACTCAAAGGTTAAATACTATAGTCGGTTGAAATTAAGGGCATAACCAATAATTTTAATAGTGGCATTTTAAATGATTTCTTAATTGGCTAAGGGCAAGACAAGTGTACCCATTTTTATATAAATAAATAAATGTTATTTTACACATGGTTATTAAATTGGATTGAAAAATAATTAACTAAAATTTTCTTTAGATTATTTTCAAAAGAATATGAGTGTATCATATATCTTTGTAGAGGATATCTCTTTATAGGAAATTAAAAATGAGGTGTTTAGAAAGACCAAGTACAAAGCTTAAGATTTAAATAATATTCTTGTTGATTTTTTAAAAAATCATTAAGGATAGCATGGACATAAATTTGCTTCATGCTTTTAAACAAGGTATTGGTTATAAGTTGCTTTGTTAAATATTGGTTGTCTTATAGGATCATAGGAAGGTGGGTGAAATGAATTAAATTTCAACTATAGAAAATATCAAATTTTATCCACTTTATAAGATGAAATCAATCTCTTGGATCTTCAAAATTGGTATAATGAATCTTTTTTTCTTGACCTTTTCATTGTAGTAGTCTTTTTCTTTTAGACGAACTGTAAGATTTTTACTTCACTTCCTTATTTTTGACAAAACTTTGGCTAGACTTTTAACCATTTGAAGAGTTGTGGCTAACTCTTTATAACTTTTGACTATTTATGATTTCACAAGGACATTAATACCTACAAATCATTATTAAATTTTACAAATTAACTTAACCACTTACCACTTGTCTTTAACCCATTAGAAAGTATGAACTACTATATAATACATATCCTTATTTCATACATTACTAAAATGACATATTGACTTATATGAATGACTTAGCAAATAATGTAAAGTATCAGGAATATGATTTAAGATGTTGGACGTGCACCTTAACTCCAAACATAATATCATATCCTTATTTTTGTTAGTTAAACATTCTTTATATATCTTGTCCTCACTTCATTGTAATATATATTAAGGGGAAAGATTGATAAGTAATCTTTGAAAATGTTAAAGGGTTGTTTAGACAAGGCTTTTGTAAAGCCACATACTTTCTATGATTTTATAATATATATTGAATATCTACATATTTCTCCAAATATTTGTGTTGGATAAAATGAATGTTGATTTCAATGTACTTGCTATTATTATGATAATTTTGCACACCCTTGATAGCTGCTTAATTATCATAATGAATAATAATGGGTTTAGGTATTATTATCCTAATTGTTCAATCCACCTCATTTTATTGGGACAAGGCTAGGATGATGATGAGAAATTGTTCAATCTACATAACATCTTGGAGTGTCTTACATAAGGTATGGTACTTTGCCTCCATGGATGATAGGGAGACAACATGTTGTTTGCCATTACACCAATTTATAGGATTTACATATAATTGGATTAGAAATTTCATTCTTGAACTTCAATCAAGATTTTCTTGTCTCCAATCAACATCTACATAAACTTCCAAAAATCCTTGTAGATGGACCACTTCCCACTGCCATTTGTGGACCAAGTCTTAGACACTATAGCAGGGCATCGGTATTACAGTTTTCTGGATGGATATAGTGGGTACAACCAAATACGCATTGCACCAGAAGACCAGGCCAAAACAACGTTCACCAGTCCTTGGGGAACGTTCGCATATAAACAAATGTCTTTCGGCTTGTGCAATGCACTTGCCACGTTCCAACGCTTAGTTCTAAGCATTTTTCAACAACAAATAGGCAATGGAGTAGAAGTCTTCATGGACGACTTCTCTACTTATGGGACGAGCTTTGATTAAGCTCTCAACCGGTTAGAGCAAGTATTGAAACGATGTGTTGAAACCAACCTTAAGCTCAACTGGCAGAAGAGCCATTTGATGGTTCAAGAGGGCATTGTGCTGGGGCACAAAATTTCACAATCATGATTCTTTGTTGACAATCATCTTCAGCAGCTTTTGTTTCAATTTTCGGCTTGGTATCGCCTTCTTCAGGAGGTGCACTAGGTGCTGGTTGCTTTCCTTTCTTTTCCGCAATCTCTAAATACTTGTTTGCGCAGTGTCCTCTGTGATTCCCGCTGTATCCACAAGTTTGTCTCTTGGTTAGGTGTACCTCAGCTGGTGGCCTAATTGTAAGAAAGTCCATTGGTGACAGTTTGCTAGCGTTAAGTTGGGAGTGAGTCCATATGCTGGTAGCTCCGTCCGAGACACGCCAAGGAAGATCGCGTGATTGACGTCGAGCTTGCATAGTTACATCATGGATTTGATGTGACCTTATTATCCTAGGAGATCTAATCAATCGCTCTTATTGCAATTTGACAACCCGTTTAGATTTCATAAAACCCTGAGACAAACTCTGCGTATGCTAGCTAGGGCTCGTGGAGCCACCTAACAACCTGGTATCGGAGCCTTGTTTGAAGACGTAGATCAGTCCACTATACCCAATGTCGAACCTTGTACTGTAGAAAATTGTCTATATGACACCGAGTGGCCTCACTGGCACTATAGAGAAAGTATATGGAATGCCCCTGAGTGGCGAAATGAACAGTTAAAGTCTGAATATATCTTTACTACTGCAGATACCCTAATGGATAAAGATACTCATTATTTTAAGAAGTCTAGTTTTGGAGCTTTGTTTTGGGAAGTCTTACAGTTACCCCCTCAAGAGTGTGAAGCCTTGTTTGCTAAATACTATTGGACTATGGGAAATTTCTATGTATCTACCCCTAATCTCATGTCTCGCGAATCTCCTCCTATTCCTAAACCTCTGTTTCGATGTAATTCTGTTCTGACAATATGTCCTGAACCAAATGAGCCATTACAGCCCTGTCCGGTTCAAGTACCTCCTGTCAAAGTTATCTTTGAAATTGCTGATTGTTCTGATGAAGAAATGACTCCTGAAGATGCACTTCCAACTCAAGTTGAAGCGTTTGATAAATTTGGTCGTCAATATTTGTATCCACCTGATTACCCTATAGGATCAACTATAAACAAGTGCCTTTCGGCTTGTGCAATGCACCTGCCACGTTCCAACGCTTAGTTCTAAGCATTTTTCAACAACAAATAGGCAATGGAGTAGAAGTCTTCATGGATGACTTCTCTACTTATGGGATGAGCTTTGATCAAGCTCTCAACCGGTTAGAGCAAGTATTGAAACGATGTGTTGAAACTAACCTTAAGCTCAACTGGCAGAAGAGCCATTTGATGGTTCAAGAGGGCATTGTGCTGGGGCACAAAATTTCAAAATCATGATTCTTTGTTGACAATCATCTTCAGCAGCTTTTGTTTCAATTTTCGGCTTGGTATCGCCTTCTTCAGGAGGTGCACTAGGTGCTGGTTGCTTTCCTTTCTTTTCCGCAATTTCTAAATACTTGTTTGCGCAATGTCCTCTGTGATTCCCACTGTATCCACAAGTTTGTCTCTTGGTTAGGTGTACCTCAGTTGGTGGCCTAATTGTAAGAAAGTCCATTGGTGACAGTTTGCTAGCGTTAAGTTGGGAGTGAGTCCGTATGCTGGTAGCTCCGTCCGAGACGCGCCAAGGAAGATCACGTGATTGACGTCGAGCTTGCATAGTTACATCATGGATTTGATGTGGCCTTCTTATCCTAGAAGATCTAATCAATCACTCTTATTGCAATTTGACAACCCGTTTAGATTTCACAAAACCCTAAGACAAACTTTGCGTATGCTAGCTAGGGCTCGTGGAGCCACCTAACAACCTGGTATCGGAGCCTTGTTTGAAGACGTAGATCAGTCCACTATACCCAATGTCGAACCTTGTACTGCAGAAAATTGTCTATATGACCCCGAGTGGCCTCACTGGCACTATAGAGAAAGTATATGGAATGCCCCTGAGTGGCGAAATGAACAGTTAAAGTCTGAATATATCTTTACTACTGCAGATACCCTAATGGATAAAGATACTCATTATTTTAAGAAGTCTAGTTTTGGAGCTTTGTTTTGGGAAGTCTTACAGTTACCCCCTCAAGAGTGTGAAGCCTTGTTTGCTAAATACTATTGGACTATGGGAAATTGCTATGTATCTACCTCTAATCTCATGTCTCGCGAATCTCCTCCTATTCCTAAACCTCTGTTTCGATGTAATTCTGTTCTGACAATATGTCCTGAACCAAATGAGCCATTACAGCCCTGTCCGGTTCAAGTACCTCCTGTCAAAGTTATCTTTGAAATTGCTGATTGTTCTGATGAAGAAATGACTCCTAAAGATGCACTTCCAACTCAAGTTGAAGCATTTGATAAATTTGGTCGTCAATATTTGTATCCACCTGATTACCCTGTAGGATCAACTACAATTCCAATTGTATCTTAAGCGGTCAATCCGGAGCAGGAACCATTCAGATATGAAGATCAAGTTCTACTCAACCATGCTATGGCTACTGGCAGTCGCATCTTAGAAGATCTCAGTTGTCCTATGTATGATAAGTACACAGAATCTCTTATTCAAAGAGAGCAAAATCAAAGGTTTCATGAACAAATCATGATGATGATTCGGCAACAGCAAATTCTAGATAATCAAGATTTGATGGATTTAGCTGAAGGCATTGATGATAATTTTGTAAATGATGTTGATAATGAACAATATGAAGGTTATGTTGATTATTTGAATGACTATATTGATGAGGATGTTATAGACGTAGAAAATGCTGATGAAGAAATTCGCCCACGAATATTTATGCTTAAATCTGCTACGACGGATATTGAAGAAGCTTGTCCTGAAAATGAAGAGGAACTCTCAGAAGTTGAAAAGAATATCATGCCGTTTGCTGAAGCGATGAAAAAGAAGAAATCTACTATTGCTGGTGAGCACAAACAAGTTAAGTTTCCAGATGTGCCAAAAGAAGCAATATATAAGTTTGCCAATACATTCACGGCAAGAATGTCAACCTTAATCAAGCAAACAGAAGCTATCTTAGATATAAAAGGCAAAGGTATTCGTCCTGTTTTCCTACCTTTATTTATTGAGGAAGAAGTTGAAAAGTGGAAAGGGCAGAATCATAATTACATTCATATTGGTCAGTTAGATATCTTAGTTAGTCCTAAATTTAACTATGATATAGGCGTAGAGTATGTAGTTACTTTGTTAGATAGTCGTGTGATCGGCGATGGAATCTCAACAGATCCAGAAGTTGCATGGGAAAAAGCAAAGATTTGCCAATTCCAAGGATTGTTAGGCCAAGATGCAGTTTGTGTTGTTCAGCCAAACTTCTAGTTATCCCTAATGGATGAATTTGTTACAAATGCTTTGCTATTATGTGTTGAAGTTCATGGTGTTGAATTATTACCTGGCTCAGTCTATGCATCAGTTACAGCAAGAGGAATTTTCCAGTTATCCAACACTATCTTAATGAATCAAAAATTAAGATATGGTGTTCAATTCCCAAAGGGGAGTCAAAATTTGTTGCAATGCGGAAGAAGTATTAGAGCACTTGGTTATGTTAATTCATTCCCAAAAATCCAACATTTGCTTCAAGATCAAGAATTTAGAACATATAAAAAACCAAAGCTTAGATGGTCTCAGTATCCCATTCAACAATTTGGCAGATCCGCAGTAATTTCTCTAGAAGCAATCCCTTCTGTTCTACCGCCTAGAAAGTTATCTGAAAGAAGTTCGTCAAGGAAACAAAAGCCTGATGAAGGATCTAGTTCCCCCAATTTTGATACTAGAGGAACTATGTTTATGTTGCGACCTAGAATTAACATGTTTCAAATTAATATGTTTCAGCAACAATCCTAGAAGCAAGTTGGTGATAGAAGATTACTCAGTGGTGGAAGATGGCCTCCGTTAGCTGCTTATTCAACTACAGCATCTCGACAAGATCCCCCTTCGACAAGAGCTGATTGCAGTTATCTATTAGAGCACTCGGTCAACAGTGCTACAGATCAACAAACAGACGTCCGGCAACTCAACTATCTCGCCCATTGGACATCTTATGCCTCTCAGCACCTCCAGCACATAGAAGATCAAATCGACACAGTCGAAGACAAAATAGACAAAGTTGGAGATCAAGTGAGCAAGCTTACCAAAGAAATGAAAGATCATTTGGAAGCATACGATGCCATCCAGCAAGAACGCCAAGAAGCTCTGGCGACAGATCGTCAGCCAGCAAAAGGAACAATCAAGCTTCATGAGATTTTTACTCTTGAAAATCAATTGAAGCTTCCAGCAAAAGAAGTATCTACTGCACCACCATCTGATCAAAAGGCAACAATCAAGATTGATGCTAGGGATAAAGCCCTCCTTGATAAAATCAACAGTTTGATTGCAGAAAATAAAGGAAAGCAACCAGCACCTAGTGCACCTCCTGAAGAAGGTGATACCAAGCCGAAAATTGAAACAAAAGCTGCTGAAGATGATTGTCAACAAAGAATCATGATGGCTCGAAGACAACCTACCAGACCTTGGCAAAGACCTGCTGTGAACCCTCCTCCAGCTTTCTCAGCATTTCAACAATGGCCTAATTCATCAATTCCGGTAATAGATATTGATTACCTACCTCCTAAAGAAGTTTTGCATGCTTTAAGATTATGGATGGATCAGTTAAGAGTAGCAATGCATATTTTGGGAATCGATGAAAGAACAACAATTATTGGAGCTTTTACCAGAGCCGCTGGTAAAATTCATCATTGGTGGGAAAGTGCAACAATAGAATAGCAAGAGCAAATATTGCAAATAGGTTTGCATGGAGTTTTTGTGGCCTTAGTTACAGAATTTACAGTTGATTTGTCATCAAAATTGAGATTCAAGGATAAATTACTTTTAAGTCAGAGAAAATTGCATGATTTAAGATATTTTGAGTAGTTCAGTGCAGAATATGCAAGTGAAGTATATAGATTAGCCTTGCAGCGAAATCAGATGATTAATTATCTATATTTAGGAAGTTTGCCAGCAAAATTAGGACAAATGGTTTTGTATAAAGCATTAGAAAAGGATGTAGATCTGGGATTGACTTATTTCACTGATATAGTTCACATGGTTGGACAAGAATTGCAGTTTGCCTACTATAATGTGAGTTTACAGAAGCTTTTACCAAGTGCTGAAGTTTGTCAGAATTTAGATGGTGTTGATTCCTTTGGACCACCTGCTAAACATCCCAAGAAGAAATCAAAGAAGTCTTTCAGATGCGGAAAAAGTTTTCCAAGATATTCCAAGAAACGATGGACCAAACAACGTCCAACTTTCCCCAGTCGGAGATGGTTTTTTGCTAAGAAGAGAAGAGGACTAGTTAAAAATAAATCAGTTACCTGCTACACATGCAAGTGTCAAGGACATTATGCCTATGAATGTCCAGAAAAGAAGCCTAAAGATCATGGAAGGATAAAAGCATTTTTTTGAGAATAATCCTAATCTAGAACCCATTGACAATCCAGAAGCATGTGAAGAAGAGTGTTTCACAATTGAATTATTATCTTCAAATTCCAATTCAGATAAGTTAGAAGACTCATCTCAAAGTTCCCATGAAGAAGAAGATGATGATGATGCTCAAGAAGAAGAAATGATTGCAAGAGGCAACATGATGCAGGGAATGAAAGATTTTGATATTTCAGATGAAGAATGGTTTTCAAATCTTCAGATTAGTCCACATCTTGATCCTATCTTCGAAGAGTCTTGGGAAGATATGGAAAAATGGCTAGAAGAAGAAGCAAAGATTTCAGATATATCAGATCATAGTAACAAATGGGCATCAGTTGAAGCTGACAATGAACCAAGTATATCATCCAACCTTGGTTGCAAGGAAACTTTGTTATATGCTGGTACTCAAGAAGATTCGTCATCAGAAGAAGATCCGTCTTAGAAAATTGTACAAAAGGTACCAAATTTCCTTATCACACCATATAAGAAGCAGTTTTCAGCTAAGAAAGAAGCTAAAGCAGCTAGGATTAAGAAGAGAAAAATAACTCTTCAGTTACAGCATCAGATCAAACATTTATTATCAATTCAGAATGTTTTGCTTATTCCAATCAAGATTGTAGTGGATGGAAAGACGAAATGGAAGAAGTATCAAGCTTTCATTGATACAGGAGAAACCCTCAATTTTTGTCACAAAGATGTGCTAGAAAAATGGGAAGAAAATCTGAAACCAGTCACATTGGAAACAATGAATGGTACAAGAAGTCTTTCTTATTTTGCTTTTAATATTCCAATCTCATTAAATGATGAATATGTCGGCACGATAAACTTTGTTCAAGTATCAGACAGTGGATTTGACATCAGATTAGGAGCACACTTCATGGATAGTATAGGACCCTATACTATTGGCCAAGAAATGGTTGTTTGTTCATCACCTGTTCAAGATCCAAGACCAAAGATTATCGTCGGAAGAATTCCAGCTACTCTACACAAGAATAAGCATCCACAACTTAAGAAGCTTTAACAGAATCCAACTCTCTCTCAGATCATCACACAAGCTGAAATAGAAGAAGTGGCTAGAGTCAAATATCAACATAGCCAACAGTTGAAGAAAGCACAAATCAATCTCAACACTAAAGAAAAGGAATTAGTCCCCTGTTTTCGAGCTTAGCAAGAATGTTGTTGTGAACATCCACTCGAATTTTGGGACAAAGATAGTCCATGGCATATATATCTACAGTGCACAATATTCTAGTTCAAAGCAAGCAAATTTTGTTGAATCCAGCAGATACAGAAGAAATTGGGAAACAAGTGGAAGAATTTCTAAAGAAAGGTTTGATTGTTCCTTCAGAATCAAATTACTCCTATGCGAGTTTTATAGTTAGAAATCATGCTAAAATCAAGAGAGGAAAAGCCAGGATGGTGATCAATTACATTCCATTAAATGCCGGCACTGTTGACATCAAATGGCCATTGCCAAACAAAGAAGGTCTCATTCAGAAAGTTGCAACCAAAGCTATCTTCAGTAAATTTGATTGTAAGTTAGGTTATCATCAAATAAAAATCATAGAAGAAGATAGGCACAAAACAACATTCTCTACACCTCAAGGTCTCTATGAATGGACAGTCATGCCATTTGGTCTTAAGAACGCACCTTCACAGTTCCAGCATCGAATGGATTCCGTTTTTGGCAAGTATCATGATTTCATAGCTAACTATATAGATGATTTCTTAATATTTTCAAGTTCAATCAAAGAGCATGTCAACCACCTCCAGCAATTTGTCAAAGTTTACAAGACCCATGGAATTGGATTATCAAAGGATCCAAGTAAGTTTCAAATTGGGAAGCAAGAGATTGAATTTTTAGGAGTTCATTTGAAGAATGACAAAATCTACATGCAACCACATGTTCTGCAAAAAACAGTTTAGTTTCCAGATAGACTAGCTAGTAAAGATTAGTGTTTAAGATTTTTAGGATGTGTAAATTATGTCTCTAAGCATATTCAGAAGTTTAGTGATAAAACAACAGAAATTAGATGGTGTAAAAAGCAAATGCCATTTGTATGGACCAGAAAGGCAATAGAACAAGTTATTTAGTTGAAAAAGGAGTGTCAGAACCTCCCACCGCTTAATCCAATTATATTTGGACCATTTGTGTTAAATACAGATGCAAGTTATGATGCTTGGGCAGCAGTCCTGTTAAGAAAAGGAGAACAAAATGAAGAAGAAATATGTTCTTATGCCTTAGGAAGTTTCCATAAACATGAGCTAAATTATTGGCCAGCAGAAAAGGAAATATTAGCAGCAATTAGAGGATTAGAAAAGTTTCATATCTATCTAATTGAAGGACCTTTTATTCTAAGGAAAGATTCAGCTAATTTGTCTAGTCTGCTAAAACGAAAGATTCAACCATCGCCAAAGTTACAGCGATTTGCTTGGTGGCAATTTTTGCTAGCTCAATATTAATTTTCCGTTGAAAGGATACTAGGCCCAGTAAATTTCTTACCAGATGCATTAACCAGAGAGCTTAAACCACAAATCAAAATGATGATATCAACTACACCGCCAGAAGGAAGTAGTTCAACTCAGAATCCACTTCAGGATAATGAAGATTGGTTAGCATGGCCAGTTTCAACCTTAGAGGAAAGAGTGAAATGGTGTAGACAGATCACAGAATTATTTCCACAAGATTCAAGCCTTAGTATCACAAAACAATATCCAACAATTGATTTTTTTATCAACATGGCAGGAAGGATTGATTGTTTGATCAACAATTTAAGATTGAGTCGACTGGAACCAAAGATTCTAAAACATCTGCAACAACTTGAAGTTTTAGATAATCTGTTACTAATCAGAAGGCCTTTATTTGCTAATGATCATGCTAAGTGCTACCTCAATCATGTTTGTGAATCTAATGGTTGGGAACAGAAACTTTGCCTAAGTTTTCAAAGGATTAATTTCTTTGATACCACCACATGGTACGAAAATGAAGAACTCGTTCCAAAGAAAATTGAAACAGCTGAAGCCTCCAAATCTCCCGCCAATGTCCTGTTAGAACTTTCAAAGCTGATTAAAGATTGTCAAGATTGCTAGAAGACACGTGGCAAAATTTGTGGAGTCCACAAAGCCATCCTCAAAGGCGTCACCTGACATCAGCCAAAGGATAAGGATGCAGCGTTAGCCAAAGGATAAGGATGCAACGTCAACCCAAGGATAAGGATGCAGCGTCAGAATGTAGATAAGAATGTCGAGTCATCATCTCGATAAGGATGAACTAAGTTAGTTAGAGAATTTGTTTGTTAGTGACCCCTAGCTCTCCCAAAACTACTATAAATAAGAGGCTCACCTCTCTTTGTAAATCATGGGCAAGAAGCTGAATGCATAGCAATCCAAAAGTAGTTCCTACTTTCAAAGCAGTTCCTAAGTCTATAGTCTGTGGTCTGTTCATATACTCCTTTGTTTATGTTCTCAGTTGAAGATATCCAGTTGCTGATATTGTTTCTATATCTCATCCTGCTTGTTTATTATCATTTCCGATTTTTCATGCTAGAAAATGGATTGTGAAGATTGTCGAGTTCTTCTGTGTGTTGTCAGTGTATTTATAGTAATCTTTTGTCAGATATTCGCATTACTTTCAGTACTGATCGAATACTTCCGCAATCTCTAAATACTTGTTTGCGCATTGTCCTCTGTGATTCCCGCTGTATCCACAAGTTTATCTCTTGGTTAGGTGTACCTCAGCTGGTGGCCTAATTGTAAGAAAGTCCATTGGTAATAGTTTGCTAGCGTTAAGTTGGGAGTGAGTCCGTATGCTGGTAGCTCCGTCTGAGGCGCGCTAAGGAAGATCGCGTGATTGACGTCGAGCTTGCATAGTTACATCATGGATTTGATGTGGCCTTCTTATCCTAGGAGATCTAATCAATCGCTCTTATTGCAATTTGACAACCCGTTTAGATTTCACAAAACCCTGAGACAAACTCTGCGTATGCCAGCTAGGGCTCATTGTGGT
Organism: Gnetum montanum; assembly: GCA_015680685.1. Classification (NCBI taxonomy): domain Eukaryota; kingdom Viridiplantae; phylum Streptophyta; class Gnetopsida; order Gnetales; family Gnetaceae; genus Gnetum; species Gnetum montanum. Next base: position 251,973 of record MNCI01004990.1, on the reverse strand, counting down.
TTTGATATTTCCTAAGAGTAAGAAGGTTGCTTTCATATGAAAAATGAACTAGATACTAGTATTTGTTAATTACATGAGGGATCTAATGATTTGATAATACTGAGTGGGATTAACTAATTTGCCTTCAATATTTATCTTAAATTTAGGAGTCATTGAAATAGATGATTCACAACATTCTTGCATGTACTTTTTTTGGGATAGCATAATTTCATCTTCTTATTGGTAAAGCTCTATTCCCAAGTAATATTAGTCAAATATGAGATAAGAGATACCAAATTGTAAGAATAAGTTATACTTAAATTTATTTACAATTCTTTTTGCAGTTGCAGTTAATGAGTGGTAGGTACTTGTATGTCCAATCATTTAAATTATGAGCATTCACATGCAACTCGATCGAATTCCGTGGATGGGACTAGTTGTGGCATCTCGATTGTTAAGAATTGATTGTAGGATGCTATCTTCCCACTTGGACTAGTGGTAGCATTGTCACGTATGGTTTAATCCAAAGTGAGGCATATGATAATTGATATTGTTTGGCCTTTAATACTCCTAGGTGTGAACATGATGAAAGTTGAAAATAGAAATCTAAATCTAAGTAATGATGGTAATGTAAATTTATTCTAACTTAGAGCGATGAGCATTTAGTCTTGGCTTATCGTACATGTCTTGGGCTCATGCAACTATTACTGGGTTACCAAGCATTATGCTACTGGGTGAATTGAGTAATAACACTAATGGGATTACCAAACGATTACACTTAATTTTTGAAACTAGTCATACTCATTCCACTTTACTAATGAACAAGAAAGTAAAGTACTTGGAAATGTAAATGATTAAACTAAGAAAATAATAAAAACTATGCTAAGTAAAAAAATAAAACTATGTGGATGTTGCAATGATGGAAAACAATATCTATCTTTATTTCCAGACATGAATTGTGCCCAAGTACACTTCACTCGAATAAAGATTCTATACAATTTCTTAACACCACACTATGGGCATTTATTCTATTACTAAAATCATGAAAACAAATTGCAAGAGTCTACCTAAGGTTTAAATGAAAAGTTATGTAGATCTATGTGCCCAAGTGTTGTATTTATAGGCTAAACACATCCCATGATATCGTATCTATGATGAAGTAGCATGTGCTACAATATCAAATAAATGACATCATAGATATGATATTGTTGGTGGACAAAAATTAACTTTTTTTTTTCAAACAAATGCGACATCATAGATGTAATGTGGTAGCCAATTGAGACTGATTGACAAGGATGCTACAACATAGATGCGATGTAACACCTACGATATCTCAGCCAATTAATGATTCATCATATCTCCGTGGCTGACTAAAAACTCGTCTTTGAGTTAATAGGATAGGATTGAGATTTCCTTACAAAATTGGAAGGGTATGAGATTATTGATTAACTCTAACTACTGACTGACTCTGAGTGCCCCAATGGTGTGTACAAAAATGACATAGTTACATGACAAAATGAAAACAAAATTTGAAGTGGCTTAATGTAGTTCATATTCTAGGTGGTGGTGGCTCTTCCATTGACTTCTTCCCTTTGTTGTTAGGCTTCTGGAAAGTTTCTTCTCTTTTGTCCTTATCTTCTTTTTCCATATGTCCTCTCTACTGAGTATGGCATAGAGACTCCTTCGATTTTAACTGTTGCATTAACGTATTTATTGACCTCTTTATTTCACTAGAATTAGTACATTTCTTCTAAATATCATTCTATGTTGTTGGTTAGTGTGGGTCATAATGGAGATGCTTGGAGTTGTGTCTTTCCAGCTTCCAAGTTGTGAAGGTCATTCTTTTGGTATCCTCTTTGGGACCATCTACAATCAATCAAAAGTTTAGGATTACCAAAATGTTTTCATCGATGCTTCATTGTTCATAATCCTTCTCATACTCTTAGTTGGATCAAGTTCTTATCATCTTATGATTGCAGAGTTAGAAAAATGTGCAAAAAAGCAACCCCTTAGGCATTATATTATTTAGTTACTTATGATATTCTTATCATTTTCTTGCTTATTATGGCCTAAAATCGTTGGTATGGTCTATTAGGAGTATGATCTAAATCTTTCTGGCCTTAGTTTGATTGATTAACATTAAGATTCTTATTATTTCTATATACTTAACCTTTATAGTATATTTTGGAGTTAAGAATTTTTGGCTTAAATTTTTAAATTTTTTCTTATATTGTGAAATGCACCTCCCCAACAACTAAGTTGAGTGCTCTGAGATCAATAGGATTTAAGAATTTTAAAAATTGGGGCCACGAGGGTGAAGTTATGACCTTTGGAAGCTAGTGTGCAAGAGGTTTGAGGAAAAACTACAAAAACTTCTTTTGCTAAAAATGAGAGATGAAAAATTTCACTAACTCTTGTGTGTATATATACTATTTTTGTATGCATGACATTGTAGATCATACATCATAGATACAACATTGTAGGTGCCGATGATATTGTAACTACAACATCATTGTTAAAAAAATGATTTTTCTTGGAAAAAATGAGTCAAATGGAATATTTGAAAGATGTAAAGCTTATATAGAGGTTCATGGTCATTAATGATGCATAGTTTTCAAAAGTTTGATGTTCAAAGTTCATGAAGAAGGAATCTTAGCCAACGAGAGTTTATGGTATGGATAAGAAACGGATAATGAATTTCTGATGTACAGATAGATTATTAGATGATATGGAAAGTTTATTAGATGTTTTGGAAGGCACAAGATGATGTGGGATTGGTTAGTATGAAATACAAGAGTTATACAAGTGAGTCCTCCCCAAGCAGGCTCCAACCATCAGTGCCCTTGTATTACCATGCCTAAAAGTGTTCATAGGTACTCAAGGAGTTGAATGTAAGACATACTTGTCTAGCAAAACACACATGTTAGTATCACCAGATTCAAAAAATAATGCTATATTATATAAAACACAAGTTATGATTAACAATACAGTGAAGTGAGATGGACAATAGAAAGGATTGTTGGAATTGGAATGTATGGGGTGTCTTACCATAGGCATAATGAATCCTTATGTGTTATTGGTGGTTAAAGTAGCCCTCCGTTCCAAGATTCAAACCAAGTCCAGACCACATTCCAGTGACATCACATTGTTCCACCTCTTGGATTCATAACCACAAGACTACCACTGTTGCAAAGAGTATTACCACTTGGTGTATTGTCCAAGGGAGGAGTTTATACATTGCAGTTTTTATTTTTTAGATTCTTGAGGAGTCACCTACCTTTAGGCATGGGTAACATGTCTTTCTAGTGGGACTCCTAGAAATTTATTCTTGTGCATTTATTTTATTTTATAACTATGTCAACCTTACCAGAGGGCTACCTTTAGGCATGCGTAACATGTCTTTCTAGTGACATGGTAAGGCAGCGCTTATTGTACTCTTACTCCCATTTTTTGTTAGATCTATAAGGATATAATACAACCTAAGCAATAGGATAGAAATCACAATAGTAATTTGATGTCACACCTTTGCATTCCAACTTGGTTCATCACTCTTTTGACTAGGCATAATGATCACAGGTTTATTCTTAGTTTTATTATAAGAAGAATATCATTATGGCCATGGTAAGAACCTCTTATTATTAGAATGAGTGGATGGATGTTCTAGTCTCATTGTATAGATAATTAGTTTCTTATGATTGATAATATAGAGAAATATTTACCTTATTGGAACTACATATTGCCTTATTCGATGTGTTTTATTGGAAATTGACAAAAATATGTACAAGTAAGAATAATAGATAAGTATAGAAAAAATTGTAAAAGATATCAAGAATTACAAAGATAGTAAGAATGAATGATTATCAAAGAATTAGAAAATATGAAAGAATATTATAAATTTTAAAAATGAAAAAGTATAAAAGAATGAGTAGATATTAAAGAATGTGAAAAAGTATTAAGAAAAGAAAAAGGCATAATAAAAAATTATAAACCATAAAAAAGTTAGAAAATAAAAATGTTAAAAAACACATATTAATTTCTAGGTTAGTGATGAGAGTAGTTACTCTAGCGGTTACTCTAAATATTTAAGTGGTTACTCTAGTAGTTATTCTAATTATTAGAGTGGTTACTCTAGTGGTTACTTTAGCAGTTATTCTAATTATTAGAGTAGTTGCTCCCAAGTCTATAAATATAGTGCCCAGGTGCACAATTGGGAAGAAGTCTTTTAGCAGTCAAGTAACGAAACTCTTGTAGTCTGTTTGAAAGTTAGAGTATTTTCCAAGTGCCTATAGCAAGAGGTCTAAGTGCGGACGGATCTTTATTCGAGCATTGTGTACCTGAGCACACCTTATGTACAAAAATAAAGACGAGCTCTTTGATTCATCCTTGCAGCACTTGAGATTTGTTTTCTTACGCATTTCTTTTATTTTATTTTCTTATGCATTTATTTTACTTTATTTTATTTTATGAACTTTACATTTACGTTATTAGCACACCAATTCATTTTGATCAATTAAGCAAATCGTTAAATTACACAAGCATGACCACTTCGAGCATGCGTGTAATGCTTGGTAACCCAGTAACGATTAGCGTTTGGTAATCGCAATAGTGTTGCACTAGTTTAGGATGTGTACAACAAGTGGGAATAGATGTTGGTGTTAGGATTAGCTAGAACTTAGTTAATGAGTAGTTAAGTTAAATTAGTTACTTAGTTACCTCTCTCCTTCCCTACTAGTGCAGGACATAAAAACATAAAAGCTATAAAAATCATATGCCTCAAGCTTACTTAACCATACAATCATGACATACAGGTAAGCTTGGGAAGACAACGATCAACCAACCTATCCTTGTTCCACAAGGGCGCATAAGCACTTAGTTCTTGGAATTCAACCGGATCGTGCGTGAAATGCTCATATTCGTATGGTTGAGCGTAGGGGTACCTCGTCGCTCATCAGTTAGGATAAGGCTTCTCCTCATGATTGAATGGATGGGAAAGTCTTCAAAAAATGCACCTTAGATTCCATGGATCATACACTTTGGGTTGCTCGCTTACCATCCTTACTGATTTAGTTTTTCTGTTATTGTCTTAGGTAATCTTGATGGTAATTGAATCTTGATCATCTAAGACCTTATTTCCTTGATTTGCTACTGTATGATCATGATTTAATATTTCCACTTGTAAGCTCTTAGTTGAGGTCATTTCTTTAAAATAGGAGTTAATAAATGATTCGGATGTTTCCATGCATGTTTTAGACACTTTTAGGTTCTTAGTTTGCAACCATTGTGTGTATTTTGGTTTAGTAGTCCATGCTTTTGTTTGTCCACAAACTTTTTTTTCATATCTATTGTGGGTTGATATAGGAATTGTGTTAACATTTTGAACTTTTGACCCACAACTACATCCTTTATTATTATTAGTGATGCATGGAATTACTTGTCTCTTCACAGTGATAGGTTCATTTGTTATGTTTTGCATTGGAGTGGTAATGGGTGTTGGCCCTTGTGTAGGATTGGAAGACATTGTTTTGGTGAGGAAGGATGTTGCACTAGGTTGGCCTTGTGTTGGTTTTAATAAGCTAGTTGGTCTACAAGTTTTGTGCTCATGTGTCGAAACTATCCTAAAGAAAGGACATTTTTGAGATTGTGGTTGAGATCTACTAGCATTATCATTTATGTGTATGTTTGTAGCATAAATGACATTCTTCCATTGATGTTGTGGTGCCAATCCTTCTTGAGTTATTGATGGTGACATCTGGTGGAGGGAAGTATGAGAATATTGAGGATGTCATGAAAGATAAGAGGTTTGAGATAGTGATCACACAAGAGATGTTGTGGATTGATGATATTCGGGAGTGTGGTAGTAGTGATTTGAGGTAGAGGAAGTGGAAATATTTGGAAAAACATGGTGTTGAACATAGTAGTTATATGAGTCTGGCTCGCAATGAGGGTATTGTTGGTTTATTGATGACATCCCGCATGACTATGGGTTTTGCCACTATGGTTGATAGTAGTGTTGAAGCTGATAAAAAATCCCACTAGAATAGTACAATTGGTTGTAGGACTATCTATAATTACCTTGTGAGTAAGGTAATTTCCTAGGCATTTGCTTTTGTACAAACTTAGGATTTAAAGAAAAAGCCTCAAACTCATGTAGGGGTAACATAAATGGGCAATAGCCCTTTGGATGGTAATAGTGGCAAATGTCACATCCATCATCCTCTTTTGTGGTTAAGTCTATAGCCTCTTCTACTATAGCTTTTTTTCTGTTTTACTAATAAGTGTTCCTATCTATTTCTTTGGTCTTTTTTCTCTTCTTGCTTTGATCACTTGATCCTTTTTGCATTACCCTCTCCTCTAAAGTTTCCACATAGGTTGTATGTTTTTCATTCATCAACTTCCACATCTTATCTATCCTTAATTCAAGCTTAGCGATAGACTTTTGTATTGGCAAGGTTTGTTGTGAAATCACTTCATCAAGAACTACCTCTTTTTCATCATCATCATAGATATGGACCCCCTTCTTTTGAAGTATTAGGTCCCAATTATATTCCTCTACATTCTCCCTTTTACATAGCTCTCCTTATTCTCTTGCCACTTATTCAATTAGCCTTTGTATCTGATGGGCTTTCAATTTGGATAATCGACCTTAGGCATTGATGAGCAACGAGGTACCCCTACATCCAACCATACAAATCAAAAGTAGTCACGCATGATTTGGTCAAATTTTGTGGATGGGACTAGTTGTGGCATCTAGATCGCTATGCCTAGATCACACTTTGCTATCTTCCTACTTGGAGTAGTGGTAGCTTTGTCACATATGGTTTAGACCTGAGTGAGGCATATGATTTTTATTATTTTATATTTTATTTTTCTATGATTAACAATAGGTTGAAAATTAGTTTATAATCAATTCAACTAATCTAATTGCTAATTAATAATTAACTATCCTACTAGAAGTATCTGATCCCATTTTTTGCGCACATCCTGAACATGTATAATGCTACTAGGTTACCAAACATTAAGCATTACTGGGATTACCAAGAGTCATATGCATGCTTGAAGCAATTGTACTTATGTGCTTAATTAATATGTATGGAAATGTAAATATTAGCTAAGTACATAAAAAGTAAATTGCATGGAAAGTAAATCTAATCTAAGTCAAAGTGCTACAATGAATTAGCATCAATCTCAATCTTATTGTCATTCATGGAATGTGTCCAAGTACATTGCCACTCAAATAAGACTCTATAAAATTGACTTAGATCCACTTTCTAGGCACTCACTAACTATTCTTTAACATTATGGAATAAAATTGCAAGAGTTCGGCTACTTTACTGAAAAAAACCTATGAAAAACTAATGCCCAAACCATGCGCCCAAGCATTATATTTATAGGTTGACACACATGCCATGATATTGGATATTTGACATTGCTTTAGGGCCCTAATATCGAGTATCTGGTATCAAATCCAGGTAAAACAGAGTTCATCATAGCCCCATGACTGAATGAAAACTTGTCCTTGAGTGAACAATAGGAGGAATAAGTCCCTTACATAATATTAGGAAGGTATGGGATTATTGACTGACATGCAAACTAATGACTGACTTTGAGTGCCACATTACAAAATTTTATTATAGTGGATGCATACAAAATGATAGAGTGACAGAAAGATGGGACAAAGATTGAAGATTACAAAATTTGCAAAGGTCTTCAAGAATCTACTGAAGATGATTCTTCTTATTATCGCTAGTGGTGGTAGACTTTTAACCATAATTGTCATGTCGATGCTTCTCTAGTTATGTAAAATATTCTTGAAGAATGGATTGAAATTTCTTCTCATTGTCCCATGGATCTAGCAAGAGATGCTTGAATTGCTATCTTGTATGTCCTAAGAGTTGTCCATGGGCATATCCTTTATTATCATCTCCCTTGGCTTCATTTTCATGCATAGCAAAAGACCTTCTTCCTTAAGCATTTCTTTTAGCATCACCTGTAGTCATCAAAGGATCAACATTAATTTTGGTAAAATTTCCTTAATAATTAACCTTTTTTGGATTCCTTAGTTTTTGTTTAAGCACAAGGTGATTATAGCATGCTATGCCCAAGACTATGAGGTAACTAAAATCATCAAGTTGTTCACATTATTTTGATCAATTACTATTAGTTACCATGATGTTTGAAAAAATGATGTTAGAAAAATTTCAAAGTAGACATTCCTAGCTCCCATGACTAATAAGCATAACTCTAGAAGCACACAGGTTTTTGAACAATTGAAACCAAAGGTCTAATTCAGAAGATGGCCAAGAGATATTGAACTTGAAAAAGATATTTTAACAAATGAGTAGGAAAAAGTAAAAAGGTAATTGAAAGGGATTAGAAGTAGTCCCAAAATTATGCATAAATTTAGAGAAACTTTAATTGATGTTCTAGAAGATGTGAAGGTTATTTCAAAGCCATGATCAAAAAAAGTTATGCAAGTGGATCCTCCACAAAGTAGGCTCTTGCCATAATGCCCTTGCATAACCACTTCTATAAATATCCATGGGCACCCTAGAAGTTAAATGTAGATCATGCCTTTATTCCAGAAAACACACAATTGCCATGGTTGGGATGTTGCACTATACTACACAAAACCAAAAGGCTCATAATCACATGTAGCACTGAGGTGAATAATGGAATGAGAAGAGATTGGGATGTAAGGCACTTGACCATGTCCACAATAGGTTCTTATGACAAGTGTGATTAAAATGATTAGCATACCTATGTATCCAAGTTCAGACTAAGTCCATACCATGAATAGTGATCTTGCATTGATGTGTTCCATGTTGCCAATTTCCATGAGTTCACAACCATCTCAATGAACAATAATCACTCTAAAAAGAGAAGAAAAGAGAAGAAGGAAGGAAGGGCCTTAGTTAGAGAGGTGCCTTCAGGCATGGGTAACATGTCTTTCCAGCCCCATAACTAATGCTTGTAGCCCATTATTGTGTTTAAGGGGTGTGCTTTGAATTCCCATTATTGTTCATTGGTTTTTTTCTTTTTTCCTCTTTTCTCTCTTTTTTTTATGTTTTGTGTTTTTTTGGATGGGATTCACATCATGCAAAGACAAAGCTTTCTTTTTATTGGTCAATGGAGGAGTGATGATATGTTCCAAAAGGAGTCATAAACCACATGGAGGAAGTCAAGAAGAGAACCCAACAAGTCCCCTTGAGGTCACACCCTTTACTGTTCCCACTTGGTCATTCCCTCTTTCTTCAAGATACAATGATCATTGATAAATTTTAGTTTCATAAAAGAAGAACAAAATTTTTTCCATGAAAAAGACTTTTTATTCAGAGAACTAGAGAGATGGATGAGGTGGTCTCACTGCTTTACACAATTACTTACCTAATCATCTTGATAGCATAGTACAAAAACCCAACACATATCATTAACTTTTGCATCATGACTTCACAATATTATTAACAAAAACATAAAAATACATTCATAAAACATAAAGAGAATGAATCAAGAAAGGAGAAAAATATAAAGAAATGAAAAGCATATGAAGAATCAGAAAATTCTAGAACTAATAAGTAAATCAATCACTTCCATGCATCTTTGAAATAGTTTTATATTCTCATTTTCAAGCGACTATGCGTCTTCTAATTTAGTGGCTATTGCATAAACTGGCTTTTGCTCACACACTTGCTCTTGAATTTTATAGTGGGTTGGTATAAGGATTGTGTTAATATTTTGAACTTCTAGCCCACAACTGCATCCTTTATTATTATTGGTGATGCATGGATTCTTCTCTCTCTCCACAATGATAGGTTTATTGTTTATGTCTTGTGTTGGAGTGGTAATGGGTGTTGGATTTTGTGTATGATTAGCAAATGGTGGTTGTGAAAAGGGAGACATTACACTAGATTGGCATTGTGTTGGTTTGGATAATGTGGTTGGTCCATGAGTGTTTTGTTTCTTCTTGTAGCCTTTCCTAAAGAAGGGGCGTTTTTGAGTTTGCAGTGGGAACCTACTAGTATTGGCATGTTTATGCACATTTGCAATACAAGTGACATTTGTTTGTTGATGTTGTGATGTTGAATCTTTTTATGTTGTTGGAGGTGACATATGATGGAGGTGAGTATAAGAATATTGAGGATATGATGTAGGGTGAGAGGTGTGAGGTGGTGATCTCATATAAGATTTTGTAGGATGATGATATTTAGGAGAGAAGGCATAGTGATTTGAGGTAGGGGAAGTAAAACTAGTTGGGGAAATAGCTTGTTGAGCATAATATCCATATGGGTTCAGCTAGCAGTAAGGGTAGGGCTAGTTTGATGATGGTCTCCCCCACAACTATGGGTTTTGCCAATGTGGTTGATAGTAGTTTTGAGGTTGATAAGAAGTCCCACTTAGGTAGTATAGTTGGTTGTAGGAGTGTCTAAAATTACATTGTGGAAAAGGAAATCTCCTAGGCATGTGCTTCTATACAAAATTTGGATTTAATGCCCTTGCCCAATACTCATGTAGATGCAACAAGACCAGGCAATGGCCCTTTAGATGGTCATATATGAAGATGTCTCAATCATTATTTCATCTGTGGTTGAGTCTATAACCTCACTTCCTTCAGCTATTTTTCTTGTTTGCCAAAAAGTGTTCCTAGCTATTTCTTGGTTATGCTTCCTTTGTTTATTATGATTACTTGGTTCATTTTGCATTGTATTCTCGTCTATGATTTCTATGCAAGTTTTAACTTTCTCATTCATCAATTTTGACATCTTATCTAACTTTGCTTTAAGCTTAATGAGAGAATTATGTATTGGTAAGGTTTGTTGTAAAATCATCTCATTAAGAGCTACATCTTTTTCTTCATCATAGATATGGACCCTTTTCTTTTAAAGAGTTGGGTCCTAGTTGTTTTCCTTTACATTCTCCCATTTTCATAGCTCTCCTTCTTCTTTTGCCACATGTTCAATTAACTCTCGGACTTGATGGGTTCGTAGCTCATATAATTGACCTGGAGCATACATCCCAAAGCTCTCCCTTGTTTCATTATAAAGCCTATTAATGATGTGGAAGAGGTGCTTTTCCTCAGAGAAATCATGGCCTGGGCATCAATTTATTAGAGAATAATATCTATTTAAGGCCATGTCTAAGGGTTTACATTGTTTTTATCTCCATCCTTGGATCTATCTCCTTAGGTTCGACATCCTCACATAGGTTTGGTATTTCTTGTTAAAAAGTTCCAACAATGTGGACCATAGTTGGATTGAGTTTGGCTTCAATGATCGATACCACACTTTGGCTCAATGGATTAATGTCCTAAGAAAGAGCTTAAGCTTTTGCCACCTACTTTCAATGTTGTATGAGACACAGGCCTCATGGAAGGCTTATAGATGATGTTGTGGATCCGAATTATAGCCTCTCGCAAATTTAAGGATATTGTTTATATCAAGCCTAGGTAGGTGACTATCCATGTAATGCTTGTGAGGTATCTTAATTGCCTTTGTGATCTACATCAAGCTCTTAGTGGCCAACAAGGATTCATCATCATTAGACATGTTGTGATGAAAATTTCTATTTCTATTCATTTGATTATGATGATCATGTCTATGCTCATTTTGATGTTTTTAATTTTGCTCTTGGGTTTGACTTCTATTTTTGTATTGACCTCGTAGTGGAGCTCCATCTCTATATCTACATTTATCTTTGTCAAAACTAGATGTTGAAGATGAAGAGGAATATGAGGAATTGGGAGAATTGCCATGGCTCCTATAGTTCTCCCTTTGGTCCTTTGATTTAACTTGTCTAGCCTTAGAGGATGTCCTAGGCCGTAAGGCCTTCCTTGTTCTATGACTTTCTCCATCTCCTCTAGGATTGTTTGCACCAGTTGAATGTAGTCTTTAAGTGTAGTAAGGGTCTAAATGAGCATAGGAAACCCCTATTTGAGGTTGTTGGCTCCAATTTTCTTGAGTATATATCCTATCATTTCTCCTACGAGTGTTCTCATCATACGATGCATTATTGGTTCTATGTGAAGAAGACATGGTTTTGTTTGATAATGTGTGTGACTTAAAATATTAATTTTTTCTAAAGATAAATTGCTAATACTTTTACAAAAATTGTTTATGATATAACTAATCTAGATAACTAGCACCATCCCCAACAATGATGCTAATGATGAGTAGTGAGGTAACCCTACATCTAACCATACAAATCACAAGTGTTCACGCATAATCTAGTTAAATTTTGTGAATGGGACTAGTTGTGGCATCTAGATCACTATGCCTTGATCACAGTTCACTATCTTCCCACTAGGATTAGTGGTAGCTTTGTCATGTTTGGTTTAGTCTAGAGTGAGGCGTATGATTTTTATTATTTTATATTTTATTTTTCTATGATTAATAATAGGTTGAAACTCAATTTATAATCAATTCAACTAATCTAATTGCTAATTAATAATCAACTACCCTAACATAAGTATTCAATTCCACTTTCCATGCACATCTTGAACATGTATAATGTTGCTAGGTTATCAAATGTTAAGTGTTGTTAGGATTATAGAGAGTCACATGCATGCTTGAAGTGGTTGTACTTATGTGCTTAATTAATATGCATGGAAATGTAAATATTAACTAAGTACATGAAAAGTAAATCACATGGAAAGTAAATCTAATCCAAGTCAATATGCTGCAATGAATAAGAATCAATCTCAATCTTATTGTTGTTCATGGAATGTGTCCAAGTACATTTCCACTCAAATAAGACTCTGTATAACTAACTTAGATCCACTATGTAGGCACTCACTAACTATTCTCTAGGACCATGGAATAAAATTGCAAGAGTTTGGCTACTCTACTAAAAAAAACCTATGAAAAAATAATGCCTAATCCATGCACCCAAGCACTATATGATGAATCATTAGTTGGCTAGAATATCTGATAAAAAGTCAACTTTTTGGTTGGCTCCAATATCTTAGCCTCGACATCTTAGCCCCAATAATAAGGTCTTGATAATTGGGCCACATCGACTGGGCCCCATCGATGTAAATGTTGCGTTGATGAGGTGTCGTCGATGTAGCCCAACAATAAAATTTACAAATACGTGCTCATAGCCATGTTTATGGAATTCTTTGGTTAATAGAGTAGCCAAACTCTTACAATTTTGTTCTGTAATCTTAGAGAATAGTCAGTGAGTGCCCATAGTGTGGATCTGAGTTAGTTGTACAATGTCTTATTCGAGTGGAAATGTAACTGGACACATTCCATAAATGACAATAAGATCGAGATTGATTCTCATTCATTACAACACTTTGGCTTAGATTAAATTTACTTTTAATGCAATTTATATTTCATGTACTTAGTTAATATTTACGTTTCCATGCATGTTAATGAATTGGTGAAATGAGTGCAACTAGTTTTGAGTGTAAACACATATTTTCTTGGTAATCCCTACAATGTTGTTACTTGGTTTGCCTAGTAGCATAGCACTTGGTAATCCTAGTAGTGGATACATGGGTCTAGAACATGTACAACAAGCTGGGAATAGACATTCATTACTTGTAGGCTAGTTATGTTGTTAATTAGATTAAGTAATTGATTTCTTTATTATCATTAGGAGAAGCATAAGGTTGAAATAATATAAATTATCATATGCCTCACTCTAAACTAAACCATACATGACAAAGCTACCACCAGTTCAAACGAGAAGACAACGAACTACGATGAAGGCATAACGATCTAGATGCCACAACTAGTCCCATCCATGGCATTCGATAGGATTGTGGATGAATGCTTGTGATTCGTATGGTTAGGCATAGGGGGTACCTTGCCACTCATCATTGGCATTGTTGTCGGGGATGGTGGTAGTTATCTAGATTAGTTATATTATACACAATTGTTATAAATGCATTAACAATTTATCTTTTAAAAAATATTAAGTCACACACATCATTAACTAAAAAAAATGTCTCTTTCACAAGGAAGCAATAATGCATTGTATTGAGAGAACATTCATTGGAGAACTTATGAGATATATGTTAAAGAAAACTGGAGTGACCAACCTCATGCAAGGGTTTCATATGTTCATGACCACCTTGATGACACTCAAAGACTACATTCACCTAAGATAGACAACCCTAGAGAAGATGAAGTAAGTCCTAAATTAGGGAAGGGCTTAAGGCCTAGGACCTCCTCAAAACTTGGAAAAGATCAATCAAAGAACCATGGGGAACACTATAGAAGCCATGGTGACTCTCCCAATTCCCCATCTTTTTCTTCCTCTTCAACATCTAGTTTTGACAAAGATGAACATAGGTATAGGAATAAAGCTCCACCATGGGGTCAAAATGAAAATAAAAATCAAAACCAAGGGCAAAATCAAAGCATCAAAATGAGCATAGACAAAATCATCACAATCAAACAGATAGAAATATTCATTTTCACCACAACATGTTTAATGACAATGAATCCTTGTTGGCCATTGTGAGCCTCATGCAGATCATAAAGGTAGTTAAGATACCCCATAGGCATCACCAGGAAAGTTGCATAAAAAGGCCCAATATGAATAATATCCCTAAATTTTCTGGGAGGCTATGATTCTAATCCACAACATTACTTACAAGCCTTCCATGATGTTTGTGCCTTGCAAAATAACTTAAAATCTTCCCTAAGACACTAATTGATGAAGCTGAAAGTTGGTATAGATCATTGGAACCAAGTTTCATCCACCAATGGTCCACAATGCTAGAAAATTTCAATGAAAAATGTCAAACCTATGCAATAGTGTCCAACCTAAGGAAAAAAATCCAAGGGTGGAAGCAAGAAAATCATGAACCCTTGGATGTGGCCTTGGATAGATACTATTCGCTACTACATAGATGTCCCAACCATGATTTATTTCAAAAAGAGAAACTTTTCCACATCATAGATGGGCTTCATAATGAAACGAGGGAGACCCTTGGGATGTATGCTCAATGTTAATTATATGAACTAAAAGTCCATCAGATACAAGGGCTAATCAAGCAAGTGGTGAAAGAAGAAGAAGAGCTATGTAAATGAGAGAATGTTAAGAAACATCATTGGGATCCAACTCTTCAAAAGAAGAGGATTCATATCTATGATGAGAAAAAAGAGGAAACTCTCAATGAGATGATTTCACAACAAACCTTGCCACTGCAACATTCTCTTGATGAACTCTAGGCAAGGGAAGATAGGATGTCAAAGTGGATAAATGAAAAAGATACAACTTTTGTAGAAACTTTAGAGGAGAAGGTAACACAAAATGAATTAGATGATCATAATAAATGGAGGAAGAAGAACCAAGAAATAGCTAGGAACACTTATTGGCAAACAAGGACCACAATTGAAGAAAGTGAGGCTATAGACTTAACCATAAACGAAGATGATAGATGCGACATCTGCATATATGATCGCCTGAAGGGTCATTGCCTAGTCATGTCACATCTACATGAGTGTTGGGCTTTTGCATTAAATCCTAAATTCATACAAAAGAACATGCCCAAGAAATTTTCTTTTCCACATGGTAATTATAGACAGTTCCACAACCAATTGTATTATCCTAGGGGGACTTATTACTAGCCTCAACACTATCATCAATTGTAGTGGAAAAACCTACAGTTGTGGGGGAGGCCACCACCA
The DNA here is from genome assembly GCA_015680685.1 of Gnetum montanum. Taxonomy (NCBI): domain Eukaryota; kingdom Viridiplantae; phylum Streptophyta; class Gnetopsida; order Gnetales; family Gnetaceae; genus Gnetum; species Gnetum montanum. The sequence continues at coordinate 236,356 of MNCI01004990.1, read as the reverse complement.
AACCATCCCTACCCTTACTACTAGTTGAATTCATATAGGTATTATGTTCAATAGGTGTTTTCCCAACTAGTTCTACCTCCTCTACTTCAAATCACTACTACCACTCTCTCGAATATCATTGACCTGCAACATCTTCTGAAGGGACACCTCTCATCCTTTGTCATATTCTCAATATTCTCATACTTCCCTCCACCATATGTCACCACCAGCAACACAAGAAGGTTCAGCACCATGACGTCAATGAGAGAATGCCACTTGTGCTATGAACATGCACAAAGATGATAATGCTAGTAGATCTCCACCACAATCTCAAAAAATTCCTTTCTTTAGGATGGTTCCCATGCATAAGCACAACACTTGTGGACCTACTAACTTGTCCAAACTAGCACAATGCCAATCAAGTGCAACACCCTACCTTTCACAACCAATGTCCTCTAATCCTATGCAAATTCCAACATACAACATTGCTCCAACACCTGATAGAAACGATGAATCTAGCACTGTGGAGAGACAAAAGAAGAATCCATGCATCACTACTAATAGTAAAGGGTGTACTTATGGGCTGAAAATTCAAAATAGTAACATATCCCACAACAAAGTTCAGGAGCAAGTGTGTGAGCAAAAACCAATATAAGTAATAGCCACTAAACTAGAAGACATCCAATGGCTTGAAAAAGCGAATATAAAATTGTTTCAAAGATGCATGGAGGCAATTGATCCACTTATTAGTTCTAGGCTTAAGAAAATGAACTAAACAGAGGACTTAGAGATAGATATCTTACACTTTGATTATACAATAGAAGAGGATATTAAACATGGAGATCTAGAAATTAAAATAGAAAATCAAGAAGAAGAAGCAAACACATCTGGATCCCCCAAAATAGAAATACCTTCAACTCTAGATGAAGATACATTTTTGAATGATCCAAATGAGACTATCACCAATGTTAGATGTGCTACCACATGATTAATTAAATCAGTTACAGTGATAGATGGAAAACCAGTGGTGTATAACCAAAGGATTGTGTAGTCCATCTCTCGAATGTGCAACCATAAGATTAGTTGTGGGGGAGATGCTCCATCCTAGTTGAAGAAATAATAAGTGTTTTTCACCTTTTTATTTTTACAATTTCTAATCATTTTTCTTTTTTTTTTCAAAATTTTTTGACTCTTCATATGTTTTCCATGTCTTAATATTTTTCTTTTATTTATATTTCTCTTGTTTTGATTCATTTCCTTTATGTTTTATGAATGTATTTTATATTTTTGTTAATAATATTACCAAGTCATGATGTAGAAATCAATGCTATGTGTTGGGTTTTCGTGTTATGCTATCAAGATGATTAGGTAAGTAATTGTGTAAAGCAGTGAGTCCACCTCATCCATCCCTCTAGTTCTTTAAATAAAAGGTCTTTTTCATGGAAATAATTTGGTTCTTCATTCATGAAACTAAAACTAATCAATGATCATTATACCTTAAAGAAAGAGGGAACAACCAAGTGGGAATGATACGGGTGTGACCTCAAGGGAACTTCTTGGATTTTCTTCTTATCTTCCTTCATATGTTTTATGACTCCTCTTGGAATGTATCATCACTCCTCTGTCAACTAATAAAAAGGAAGCTCTGTTTTTGCATGGTGTGGTTCCCATATAAGGAAAAAAGAAAAAAATAAAAAAAAAATTAAAATACAAAAAAAAAAAGAAAAAAAGGAGAAAAAAATAATGGGAATTCAAAGCACACCCATTAGACATAATAATGGGCTATAAGCACTAGTTATGGGGCTGGAAAGACATGTTACCCATGCCTAAAGGTGCTCCTCTAACTAAGGCCTTTCCTTCCTTATTCTCTTTTTGTCTCTTTTTGAAGTGATGATTATTCATTGAGGTGGTTGTGGACTCATGGTGGTAGGCATGAGAGAACACATAAATGCATGGTTACTATTCATGGTATGGACTTGGTCTAAACTTGGATGGATAGGCATGCTAATCATTTTAATCACATTTATCACAAGAACCTATTGTGGACATGGTCAAGTACCTTACATCTTGATCTCAGCAATCCCTTCTCATCCCATTACTCACCTCACTACTGCATACGATTATGAGCCTTTTGGTTTTGTGTAGGATAGTATAACATCCCAACCATGGTAGTTGTGTGTTGTTTGGAATAAAGGCATGGTCTACATTTAAGTTCTTGGGTGCCCACAGGCATCTATAGAAGTGGTTATGCAAGGGCATTATGGTAGGAGCCTATTTTGGGGAGGACCCACTTGCATAAATTTTGTTGATCATGGCTTTGAACTAACCTTCACATCTTCTAGAACATCAATGACAATTTCTTTAAATTTATGCATAATTTTAGGATTATTTCTCATCACTTTCAATTACTTTTTTACTTTTTCCTACATTTCTATTAAAATATCTTTCAAGTTCAATACTTCTTGGCCATCTTCTAAATCAGGCCTTTGGTTTCAATTGTTTGAAAACTTGTGTGTTTCTAGAGTTACACTTATTAGTCATGAGGGCTGGGGATGTTCACTTTGAAATTTTAAAATTTTTCTAACATCCTATTTTTGAACATCATGGTAACTAATAGTAATTGATCAAAATAATGTGAATAGCTTAATGATTTTAGTTACCTCATAGCCTTGGGCATAGTATGCTGTCATCACCTTATGCTTAAATGAACAGTAAGGGATCTAAAAAGGGTTAATTATTAAGGAAAATTTACCAAAACTCATGTTGTTCCTTTGGTGACTATAGGTGATACTAAAATAAATGCCTAAGGAAGAGGATCTTTTGCCAGGCATGGAAACGAAGCCAAGAGAGGGAAAATGGAGGATATGCCCATGGACAAATCATAGCACATACAAGATAGCACCTCAAGCATCACATGTTTACTAGATTCATGGGACGATGAAAAGAAATTTCAGTCCATCCTTTAAGAATGTTGCACATAACTAGAGAAACATCGACATAACAATCTAGGTTGGAAGTTTGCCACTAATAGTGGCAACAAGAAGAATCTGCTTCAATGCATTCTTGAAGACCTATGTAAATTTTGTAATCTTTAAAGTCTATCCAGTCTGTTTGTCACTTTGTCATTTTATATGCATCCACTCGAATAAAATTTTGTAATGTGGCACTTAGAGTCAATCAGTAGTTAGCATCAGTCAATAATTCCATGCCTTCCCAATTTTGTAATGAAAGCTCAATCCTATCCTGTTAACTTGAGGATGAGTTTTTATTCAATTGTGAGGGTATGATGAATCATTAGTTGGCTAGAATATCTAATAAAAAATCAAATTTTTGGTTGTCTCTAATATCTTAGCCCTGATAACAATGCCCTGATAATAAGGCCCTAATAACAATAAAATGTTGCATTGATGAGGCCCTGTTAACGTAGCCCAGTAATAAAATCTATAAATACGTGCTCATAGCCATGTTAATGGAATTCTTTGGTTAATAGAGGAGTCAAAAATCTTGTAGTTTTATTCCATAATCTTAGAGAACATTTGTATGACATCTTATTCGAGTGGCAATGTATGACATCTCATTAGAGAACTGAGTCAGTGAGTGTTCATAGTTAGTCAGTTTTATTCCATAATCTTAGAGAATAGTTAGTTATTTTTATTCCATAATCTTAGAGAATAGTTAGTGAGTGTTCATCACTATATTTATAGGGCAACACACATGCCACAATATCAAATATCCAACATTGCTTTAGGGTCCTAATATCAAATATATGATACTAAATACTCAATATTGGAGCTAGATAAAACATAGTTCATCAAGCATAAATCCCAAGGTCTTTCTTGGTTGGTTATGAAGCCCATATACGATGTGGAAAAGTTGCTCTTTTTGAGAGAATCATGGCATGGACATCTATGTATTAGTAAATAATATCTAGCCAAGGACACATTCAAGGATTCAGGATTTTCTTGCTTCCATCCTTAGATTTGTTTTCTTAGGTTGGACACTCTCACATAGGCTTGGTATTTTTCATTGAAATGCTCCAACGTTATGGACCTTAGTGGATTGAATTTGGTTGCAATGCTCTATACCAACTTTTAGCTTTGTCTATTAGTGTCCTAGGAAAGAGCTTAAGCTTTTGCCACTTGTGCTTAATGTTTTGCAAGGCATAGTCATTATGGAAGGCTTGTAAGTGATGTTGTGGATCAGAGTTATAGCCTCTTGAAAATTTAGGGATATTATTCATATGAAGCCTTTTGATTTGACTTTCCCTTTGATGCCCATGGGGTATTCTAATTGCCTCTATTATATGCATCATGATCCTAGTAGCCAACAAGGGTTTACCATCATTAGACATGTCATGGTGATGATTTCTATTTCTATTTTTTGATTATGATGATCTCGTCTATTTTTATTTTTATCTTCATCTGACCTTAGTGTATCTCTATTTGTGTACCTATTTTCATCTTCGTTAGAATTGGATGTTGAAGAGGAAGAGGAAGATGGGGAACTGGGAGAAATGCCATGGCTCCTGTATCTCCTCCTATGGTCCCTTGATTTATCTCTTCTAGGTTTGGAGGAAGTCCTAGGTCTTGAGGCTTTCCTTGTTCTAGGACTTACTCCATCTCCTCTAGGATTATCTGCACTAGTTGAATGTAGTTCTTGCATGTAGTAAGGGTTGAAATGAGCATATGAAACCCCTACTTGTGGTTGTTCACTTCAATTTTCTTTAGTATATATCTTATCATTTCTTCTATGAGTGTTTTCATTATGTGATGCATTCTTGGCCCTATGTGAAGAAGACATGAATTTATTTGATATGTGTGTGACTTAAAATATTAATATTTTCTAAAAGATAAATCATTAATACTTTTACAATGATTGTTTATGATATAACTAATCTGGATAACTAGTACCATCCCTAGAAATGATGCCAATGATGAGTAGAAAGTACCCCTACATCGAACCATACAAATTACAAGTGTTCACATGCAACCCAATCAAATTCCATGGATGGGACTAGTTGTGGATCTAGATTGTTAAGCATTAATTTTAGGACACTATGTTTTTATTTGGACTAGTGGTAGCTTTGTCATGTATGGTTTAGTCTAAAGTGAGGCATATGATAATTGATGTTGTTTGGCCTTTAATACTCCTAGTTGTGAGCATGATGAAAGTTGAGAATAGAAATCTAAATCTGCATAATGATGGCAATGTAAATCTATTCTAGCCTAGAACGATAAGCATCTGGTCCTAGCTTATCATACATGTCTTGGGCTCATGTAACTGTTATTGGGTTACTAAGCGTGATGCTATTGGATGAATCAAGTAATACCACTAATGGTTTACCAAATGATTACACATGCTCGAAACTAGTCATATTCATTCTTTTTTACTAATGAACAAGAAAGTAAAGTACTTGGAAATGTAAATGATTAAACTATGAAAATAGTAAAAACTATGCTAAATAAAACAATAAAAGTAAGTGGATGTTGCAATGATGAAAAACAATCTCGATCTTTATGTTCACACTTGAACTATGCCCAAGTACATTTCACTCAAATAAAGATTCTATAGAACTTCTCAACACCATATTGCGGGCATTCACTCTATTACTAAAACTACAAAAATAAAGTGCAAGAGTGTACCTAAGGTTGGAATGAAAAGTTATGCAAATCCATATTCCCAAGTGTTTGTTTTTATAGGCTACACACATCCCACAATATCATATCCATGATGATGTAGCATGTGCCAGGATATCAAATAAACAACATCATAGATACGATATTGTTGGTGGACAAAAATTGACTTCTTTTTCAAACAAATGTGACATCATAGACCGATAGGGATGGTACAATGCAGATGTGATGTAGCATCTACGATATCTCAACCAACTGATGGTTCATTAGTAATAATAAGTATGGAATCCACATAGAAGGCTAGTAAGATATAGATTCATTCATTCTCCATAAGGATGTAAAGATTATTATCCTTTTTTGACTTTATAAATCCATAATTTATAAAGAATTCATTAATATTTTGATATCATACTGATAGAGCTTGTTTAAGATCATAGATAGCCTTACACAACTTATAAGCCAAGGTATCATCTTATATAAAACGTTTTGGATGTTTCATATAAATTTGGTCTTAAGGATCTACATATAAAAATGAAAATTTTATAAGTATTTGGTGTATTTTCCATTTAAAATTGGTTGATAATGAAATAATAGTTACAAAAGCCACTATTCTAGTTTTTGGTGTAAATGTTTCTTCTCAATGAATTCCTTTTATATGTGAAAAACCTTTTGCTACAAAATGTACTTTATATTTATCTAATGTGTGTAATTTAGTTACAACCACCCATCAATTTTTAATTGGTTGTCAATCCTTTGGTCAAGGAACTAAATGTTTCTTTCATTTTATTCTTCTAATCAGCCATCACAAAAGTTTGACCTATGGTCTTTGGGATGTCTTTATCTGGTAATAGTGATGTTGGCAATAATATCAACTGGATGAATTTCTTGGTACTAACTTCTTGTAAGCCTTAGTTTAGTAGCATTAACGTTCACTCATCCACTTGCACTTTCAATTGTTTAATATCATTTCAAAGGCTCTATACTAGATTTATAATGTTACTTGAAGTAGTATCATTCAAGCCATCATTTTCTGGGATACATTTTTTTGATTTGATGTTGTCATAACTGATACTTCATTCTTACATTGATGTCCTCCTGACTATGTACATTATTTTGATATGATAATCATTGGATCGATATCAATATAAATATTACTAATATTATGTTCATTAACAACATTAGAATGAGATGAATGTTCTTTTTTTTTTATCATTTAGAAGCTCCTCTTAATTGAATGTTGTATCTCTAGACATAACCACTTTTTGTACTTCTAGGTCCCATATATGATATCCTTTTGTATGAATATCGCATCCTATAAAATACCCTTCTTGAGCTTTTGATTTACTTTAGCTTATGTTGGTACATGATGGTAAACTCTACTATTGAAAATGTGTAAATGACCAAGAATAGGCCTTTGGCCATTCTACAACTTGTTTGGGTATTTAAATTTTAGATACAGGTTTAGGTTACAATTTATCACATGTATTGCTATTTGTATGGCTTCATCCCAAAAGCTATTATCAATCTTTGATTAAGTTAGCATGCATCACACCATTTGACAAATTGTTTTATTTTTCCTCTTTGCTACACCATTTTTAGTAGGACTATATGGCACTTTTTCAATGGAAAATTTCTTCTTTATAAGATATTCTTGAAATTCTTGATTCATCTATTTTATACCATTATTGGTATGTAACTTCATAGTAAGCAAGCCTGTCTATCTTTCAATCAACACTTTGAATATCTTGAAGGTACCAGAAACTTTAGTTTTTGATTTAATAATATAAATCCAAACATATAAAATCATCAATGTATGTTATGAAGTATTTGACTCCTCCTATGATCATAACATTTCCATAGGATCTTAGATTAGAATGTATAATATTTAACTTAGATTTTGTGATTATCCTTTTCTCATATAAAAATTTCATTCTTGTTTGCTTGCCAAGAGTACAAGATTTACAAGCATTCCTAAATTTAAACTTAATTATGATATTTCATATGATGATTGTAATATTTTCTATATGTATCCCTTATTCATATGTCCCAATCTCGCATGCGATAATCTATCTTCTTAAAGTCTGAGTAGTAGCATAGATAATAACTTCTTGTAGTAGTTGTAATTTAAATACTCTAATAAGTTCTTTTATTTTATTTAATTCTTTTAATATTTTTTTAAAAAATTGTACATTTCACCTTCTTATCTTAATCTTCTTCAATAATTGCCTTCAGTAACTCTATGAAGGAAAGGAAATTATAGCCTTTTAATGTTGGAGGGCAATATACATTCTTGATTTGCACTAGTTGATTTGCAGTCTTTATGTTGATATCTCCTACACCTTTATATTTGTAAATTGCTCTTTCTAGGGGTTGTAGCTTCAACAACATAAATGGAATATACGTTTTAAAACAAATTACGGTTACCAAACACATGTCTTAAACATTTGAAATTATTACAACATGTATAATATTCCATTTTGGCAAGCTATGTATTAACTTATAATTTCCTCAATAGTTGACATTATTTCATCCTCCAATAAATTAGCTTCAGCTTTGTGATTTTTGTTACAATTACTATTGTATTGACCTAAATTGTCGGTGTAAGGCTGGAATGGAAACAAACATCGAGAGATCGTCGGGCAGCCACAGCTGACCCTGCCTTC
>MNCI01004990.1:213913-224297 GCA_015680685.1 Gnetum montanum | reverse complement strand
AGCTAGCCAAGGACGTCCTAGGATCAGATTAAACCCTGGCATTTCATCAACCACTATGAATTCAGCTGATGTAGGGAATTGGTCTTCCGCTATGAAATCTAAGGTAACCATGCCTTTCACTCCCACATGGGAACCACTGAAGGATCTCAAGAAAGAGGTTGTTGTGGGTTGTATTTGTTCAGTGAGTCCTAGTTTTTTGATGATGGAAAAAGGTATTACATTTGTTGCTGCACCATCATCGACATGCAGCCTACATATTTTGAAATGATCAACCTGTATTGTTATGAACATAGGGGCTGTGGTGATTTCCCTTGTTTTCTCATCTAGCTTAATGTCCTTAATACGGAATTCTAAGGATGTGGTCTTCGATTCCTGAAGTTGTGGGGATAATACTGCATAAATGGATGGTTCGTTTGCAGGAAGATCCTCACTAACAGGAATTGAAGTTTGCATTCGTACGAAAGCCTCTCGATGTACTGGTGAAGCCATTACTAGGTCATACAAACTTAAAGAAGTATTCTTTTGTTTTAAGGCTTGTGTGACCTGGGTCAATGCATTTGCTAGGTCTTTATCATTTGGGACATTCTTATTCGTAGAGATTTGGTCCATTTGACCCTGCATTCGTATTTCTCGTGGAAGGGTTTTTACGTTAGTAGCTGAGAATGCTGGGTTTGGGATATGACTTGTGACTTCATCTTTGTTTTGGTGACTTGTACTAGGATCATTAATGGATAGACTCATGGAGATGGTGTTTAGTGGTGTAGAATTTGGTAGTCCTAATTCATGTCCATGATTTTCCCTCTTCATGCGCTCTCGTTTTTCTCTTTCTAAGCACTCTCTTATTAGCCTATCGGCAAGACGTTCTCGCAAAGGTCGTCGAGAAGTGGAGGTAGGTTGTGTGCCAGGGTGTTTTGGCACCCGGACCACAAAGGGAATGGATAAGTTTTCAGATGGTATGTTTGTTGTGGTGGCAACTGAAGGAGGTACGCGGATGATGAATGGTTTTGATGGTGTGGGCGACGTACGTGTGGTAAAAGGGGTTTGAGGAGATGTTGGGGTAGGTGTGTTTTCTGAAGGCCTCTGAATCACAAAAGGTCTTCGCGGAATGTCTTGTCTATTTCCCATATGGATAGTATTAATCACATATGGGGCATTGTTGGTTTTGGTATTGAGAGGATCCTTGTAGACCCCCATGGATTGGTTTTGAGGCCTTATCGGGTTTGTCTCATCGAACACTACTTCGCCCTCATCTATCATGCATTGTATGTCTTGTTTCAACGCAAAGCAGTAATCGGTTCCATGACCACACCGTTGGTGATATTCACAAAACCTATCCAACCTAAAGCCTTTTGGAATGGGGGGTTCGTTGGCTGTTGCTAAGGCTAGATTTTTGGCCAATTCGCAAATGCGATCATCTTTTTCTGAGGCCGTAGGAGACATTTGTTTGTGTTGAATTAGCCCAGCCTTTAGAAGTTGATCAAGTAGTTGTGAAGGCTTCATGGGCAATGGTGTTTATTGGGCAGGGTCTTTCCTTTCGAAGGTACGAGCATGACCTATGTTGTTGTTTCTATTTGAGGAATTTTCAGGTGTATGAGTGGGTGTGGTTCTTCCATAGTTGTTTGGGATAACGGGTTGTTTTCCCTTAGCCACTGCTACTACCGTTGTTTTGGGTTTATTTTTCCTCATGTGTTCGCTCCTAAAGGTTGAGTAGGCTGGGTAATTACTTGTTTGTGCCGCTTCTTCTATGTCTTTGATTTGTACGAATGCTTGGCTCAATGTGCGGGCTTTCAAGTAATAAAGTTTTGACTTAATAAAGTCATTCATGGCTGATTTGAGGATAGTGAGTAAATACATTTCGGGAATAGGTTCATGAAGTTCGTTTAAGGTTGCACTCCATCTTTGGATAAATTTCTGTGTTGGCTCTAAAGGCGCTTGTTTAATTTGAATCAAGCTATCTAATGTGGCTTCAGGTTTCAGATTGTATTTGAAACGGGTGACAAATTGATGCAACAAATTCTCTAAAGAAGATATGGAGCTACGGGGTAGAGATCGGTACCAGTCTAAGGCTTTTCCGGTTAAGGACATTGCAAACACTCGCAAGATTACATGGGGCCATGCTTGAAGTAAAAGGCTTTCGGTTCTAAATGTCACTAGGTGGGCATTTGGGTCCCCTTCTCCATTGTACTTGGTCAGTTGAGGTAATGAGACTCCTTTTGGCAAGGTCAAGGGTGGAACTGAGGGGTCAATTGGGTCATCTTGATAGAAATCTAGTACCTTGACTTCCTCATTGTTGAAAGTTTTAAGGCGTTTTAATTCTTCTGCCAACGAGTGCATCATTTTTTGTGTGTCTGCCCATTCTTGGGCGGTAGGCAAACCAATGGATTGAGTTGATTGTGGATGATAATGGTTTAATTGTTGCATTGTTTGTGGAAAAGCAGGTTGTTGGGCTAACATTTGTTGTGGTGGGATGGTATTCGGGACTGAGACTACTGGTGGAACCCACTGCCCAGCCACAGGTTGTGAGGTAACACCTTGAACATGTTGGGTAGGAGTAATCAATGGTGCCCTATGAATTTGCATCTGGGGTATGTAATGGGTGGATGTGGAAGCTGGTATGACTGACGGTATTCCAATTACTTGAGGTTGGAGGATTGACCCTGCGTTGGTTTGGGGGAGTTGTTGGGACTGCACTGGTGGAGGAATGATGGAAGTGGATGCATCAGAGTGAATGTTATTGAGCACGGAGAAGATAGGGATGGAATGGAGAACAGGTGCTTGAATGTTTGTGGATGAAGAAGGAAACATAGTTTCTTCTAGGAAAGGATGGGATAATAGGTTTGTGTGGGCATGGGGGCTAACAGTATGGTATGATTCTCCATGTTCAGATTGGGCTGCAAAGTCATCTTCTTCGTCTTGAGGCTCTATGGGAGGTAGTTGTAAGGCTTGACTTCTAGCCATAAGAAGTTGGGATATGAGTTTATGATGGTTTTCAGATAGTGGGATTATGTCAAAAGCTGAAGGGATAAACTCACGTCCTCCTTTATGGATGAATTCATATTCTCGCTTAGCTTCCCTCTCTATACGATCAATGGGTAGGTTGGCTTGGATTTTGACACAGATAAAATTATATTGTTCAGGTGTAAGAGTTGCGTGAATAGGGCCTTTGCCTTGTAGCCTGAGGGATTGGCATGTAGGGCCTTGAGGATTTATGTGTTCAGTAACGGTTATGGATTCCGTAGCAGTCATAGGGTTTGAAGCAATTGGTAGTGTTACTGGGTTGAGTTGGGAAGATTCCATGATAAATGTGAATGGACTGGGATAGACGAATGGAGTTGGATCGCAAGTAGTTGTAGAATGGGGTGACACAAGCTCAGTGTGATCAACAGGGATGAGGAGACTCAAATGGGCAAGGTGGATGAGTTCTGACAGGTAGTGAGGTTTTAACCAATAACAAGAAAGTGGCCCTCCTTCTAGCGCCAAAAACTGTATTGACCTAAATCGTCGGTGTAAGGCTGGAATGGAAATAGACACCGAGAGATCGTCGGGCAGCCATAGCTGACCCTGCCTTCGCTTGAGGGCAAGATAGAAAAGAAAATGAAGGCAGAGTGCCTTAGATGATTTGCATGCAAATCAACCAAGGACTTCCCCGAGTGTAAGCTACGGCTAGCGCTGGGGTTATCGTAAACGATGTGAACAGGATGTAAATGGAGATACGAAATGTAAATAGAGCATGCTGAATTGTAAATAAAGCATAAACAGAGATATATTGTAAACAAAGCATAAACCAAAGTAAATAATGTAAATAGGAGGCAATGATGAAACTGTATTGTATTGTTTAATAAAAAAGTATGCACTGGTCAAAGTGTAGCTGCATGTGTGGATGGCAAGTCAAGCACTAAGCCCTGGGATAATGTCTGAAGTGATGATGCGATGATGTGATGTGATGAACATGAGAAATACTTGGATGCCAACAGTCAGGTGTGCCGAGCACCCAAGGATTGTAGATTCTGCCTTTTCTCAGAATTACCAATCTCTCCAAAATTGCCCCCTTCCTGATTTATGTGAATTGACAGGGTATTTATAGGGTTGGGCCAGGCTCTAGCATAGAATTTCAGAATGGAATCAATGGCTGAGAGATGAAAGGAAAGTGGATCTGGTAACATGTGTCAAATGGATAGCTGTGCTTAGGTTGGATGCGTGCCGGCGAGAGTTGTATGTGTGTTGGACAGTTGTGCATGAGTTGGATGTGTGTCGGCAAGCTACGTTCTTGACCAGGTACATTGCATTTTATAATTTATGGGTTATTCAAGCCCATGAAAGTACATTTAATTTAAACATGAGGGCCTAACGTGCCCACATATGTCGATTTACAATGAAATGTACAACAAGAGAAATTTGACCTCCGTTTGTGTGAAACTTCTTTGTTGCTGAGTCTTCTAAAATTTTCTGGAATGTTCTGAAAGTTGCTAATGCTGATAATTCTCTGCCATTTTCTGAAATATTTCTAAAATTTTCTGGAAGTTGATGAATAGTATTCACGTGATGTATAATGTTTTACGTAGTGAATAGTATTCATGCGATGAATAGTGTTTTACGCAGTGAATAGTGTTTTACGCTGATGAATAGTGATTACGCATCCTTACGCTCTACAGCGTAAGAAAATGTAGCCGCAACGTAATCAATCGAAAACACCTCATTTAAGGCCCAAATTTTGATCTTCTAGAGGCTGGGAACCGCTGATGTTGAGAATTTTCTAGAAGTTGCTGATGCTGATAACTCTCTACCATTTTCTGAAATATTTCTGGAATTTTCTGGAAGTTGATGAATAGTGTTCACATGATGAATAGTGTTTTATGTAGTGAATAGTATTCACGTGATGAATAGTGTTTTACGTTGATGAATAGTGATTACGCATCCTTACGCTCTACAGCATAAGAAAATGTAGTCGCAGCGTAATCAATCAAAAACACCTCATTTAAGGCCCGAATCTTGATTTTTTGAAGGCTGGGAGCTGCTGGGGACCTTGGCGAAGGTCATGGGGGGTCCTTGTGCTTGATTTCGGCCTATTTTGACTTAGTTTTGGGGCCCCAAACGTTGGTGATACTAATCCTTACGCTGTGCAGTGTAAACACAACGCGAGCACATTGTACTTGGCCAAAAATACACTTTTTGACCTTGAAACGGATGATTCTTGACACCGAGACTTGTTGTTGTGATTTGTGGGCCCCAGGGGGACCTTGCTTGCTCCATGGTGGGCTGCTTGAAGCCATTTCAGAGGCTCTAAAGTTGTTTGGAAGTGTTGCTAAAATTTTTGTGGTGTTTCAACTATTATGATTGTTTTTCCTCTAATTGTTTCTTTGATTTGCTGAGCCATTTTACTTCTAATAATTTTCTTTTGAATTGTTGATGTTCTTGTGTTTCTTAGATTAAAGTAATAATATTTGAGTTCATTAGCATCTTTTCTACACATATCACATGAATTTGGACTATCATTTCTATCTTGATTTTTAAATCTTGAATTTTTTTGGTCATTAGATGAATGATTATTTTTCCAGCCTCATCCTTGAATTTTCTTGGGAGTATACATTACTTGAATAGAGCTATGAGATTTTTCCTCTATTTTTATTTTGGTTTCTTGTAATTATACTATAGCTATTAGTGTACAAAAATTAGATCATTCTTCAAGTACATCTAGAGCCTTGGTGAATCTTTTATATTTCTCTTAGGGATCATGTAGAAAACAACTTAAAAGCTTACCTTGAGGCACATCTTCTCCACCATCTTATAGTTGCAATATTATTGATATCATATCTTTAACAAAATTTGTTAACTTTTGGTATAGTTGCATTTGAATTGTACATAACTTTATGAGTAAGTGATTATTATTGGATTTGTCCAAACATTCAAATATTTGATATAAGTGATTTCCATATTTTTGCATTCTTAAATGTGCTTGTAAAAAATATAATTAAGAGCATATCATTCTACACACTTTTTTAGTTATCATCAAGGTGGAAATTAGTATTAGAGACTAAATGTCATAGTCAACTTACCTATAAAATCATCTTCATTCTATGTGCTCACATCCAATAGTTCTTCATTTTAACCATTCAAGAGTTTTTAACAACTATTTTTTTCATTAAGGATTATATAAAATTCTTGTTTTCATCCTTTTATGACATGTTGTCCATAGAGTTGGTTAGATCCACAATTGTGGACCTTTTGGTATGTCAAAATGTTAAGAAAGATGGAGGACAAGGATGTTTGTGTGTTTGTGTGGTTGTTGTGTTTATAGGACAATATTGTGGACAAGGAATTCATTCTCATGTGGATGGATGGACTCAAATCCAAAGTAGACATTGACAAGAATTTGAATTAAGACAAGAATGCATGTGGAAGTTCAAGGACATGGACAAGGACTGAAGATCACAAAATACAAAGGGAGTTGAAGAAAGATGTCTCCAAGAAATAGTAGACATCTTGGTAGAATTGAAGGTACCACAAGAGAATACATCTTTGGAAAACAATAGATGTCTTTCTGGAGAGAAAGATATCTTTCATGAGAGGAAGATGTCTTTCTAGAATGAAAGTCCATTGTAGAAAGATATCTTAGTCTTGAAGAAGTCATCTTTCCAGAATGAAGGTTCATTGTAGAAAGATGTCTCAGTCTCAGAGAAAATGTCTTTAGTGATCGTTTGTTAGCTGTTGCATGAATTTCAAGGTGATTTCAAAAATAGATTAGTTATAAGAAGACTTCATTCTCATTGGGTAATGTGAAAGCTTTTGTACTATCAATTGTAATCATCTAGTAATCATTGTTGTTCCTCATTTTATAGTCTTTTGTGTGTTGTAATTGTCAAAGTGAGCTATACCTCAAAGTACAAAGATCAAAAAATATAGTTGCATTCTTTCCTTATGATTGTTGTTCTCTTTTATTTCCCTGAGGTTGATGTGCTTCTTGCGGGAAGGCATCTTGTGTGAGCTTGTCAGGATCTTGCAGGATTGAGTGTTGGTGTAGCACCACAATACTTTGGAGCGAAGCTCAAGTTGTAAAGGTTGTGAGATCCTAGAAATCATGTTCTAAGATTGTTAGGACCTTGTGGGGTTGGGTGGATTTGTAGCATCAAATCACTCCAAAGTGTATCTTAGAGCTTGTATAGGATTTGGTACCCTTCAAACCACGTTTTGGAAGGAAAAAAGTCTAGAGGTGTGCTTGTGAACTACCCTTTGAGTGTGGACTACCCAAGTTGGGGAACCACATTAATTTGGTGTGTGTGCTTTTTCTCAATGATTTTTAATTGTTGAAACTTATTCATCCCCTTCTTTTAAGTTCATGATCCTCAATAATGCCATTAGTATTGTCCTTCTTTGAGGTTTCTTTCTTATTATCCTTCTTCTTTCCTTTCTCTCACAATAATATCATGTTAAATTTTTGTTGTCTTATAGGATCATAGGAAGATGTATGAAATGAGTTCAATTATAAATATAGCAAAACTTCAAATGCTATGCAATTATTAAGATGAAATTAGACTCTTTGAAATTCAAAATTGGTATAATAAATTCTTCTTTGCTTAAACTATTGGTTGTAGTAGTTCCTTTTTGAAGAATTATAAGATTTGTACTTCACTTTGTTCCTTTTGATTGAATTCTTAATAAACTTTTAACTACTCAAATAATCTTGACTCACTCTTTATAAAGTTTGTTTATTTACAATTTTGTTATGGCATCAATGCTTATAGATTGTTATGAAAGTATATAATTTGACTTAATTACTTACAACTTGACTTTTAACTCATCATAAAGTATGAATTATTAACTAACATTCTTAGAAATGCACTTAATAATTAAATAATTCATTATTTTTTATTATGTAAAATTTATGATATAGTAATAATTGGTACCCAATTAATCTCTTAAAGATAGTATACAATATTGTAGATAGATTTCTTGATCAAATATTGAAGATTATCATATCTTAAGTAATTATTGTAATCCCTTAGAGTAGGACCCCATGATATTATGTTATGTTTGTGTATATGTTGTTAGACTTGATTAGGAGTCATAGGTTTTATAGCTAGTTATATTATTTTAATGATATGTTTCTTGAAATCTCATGATATTATGTATATGATTATGATTTACCATGACTATGAGACTGATCTTGCTAGATGTCTGGTAGGATGTTTATGGCTAGCATAATGAGAGGATTATGCGGGAAGACTAAGAATTAGGTAGGTATAATCTTAAATTATGTGGCATTAGTATGTGCTTATGAGTACACTATCAATGTTGTTTTTTCAATCATGTTATGATGGTACGATATTTCACATGTGATGAGACGCGGTTTACACTAGGCCGCGATATCGCGTACGCGATATTGCGACCGACGCGATATCGCGTCTTCTCCTGTGATATCGCGTACGTGATATCGCGTCGCGCCGCCATTTCTATAAATAAGAGGTGGCACTCCCTTCATTTCCCAATCCTGGCTAGTGTAGCGAAGCTCTGGCAGATTGATCACTCCAGAGTTAGAATTTTTCCCCATGTGCCCGCAGTAGGAGTCCTAGAGTGAACGGCTCTTTATTCGAGCAGCTTGTAACCTGAACCCAAGTTGTGTACGGCAATAAAGACGAACTTGTTTGGATAAACCTTGCAGCATGTGGTTTCATTTATTGCTTTATTTCCTGCTTTCCTAGTGCGTTCAAGTACGACTTGATTACGAGCGTCTACGGACGTGTACGGCTAGTCAAGGAATCGGCTGCTTGACGCAATGCATGAGTACGACTCAATTACGAGCATTGGATGCTTGGTAACCCAGTAGCGTATTCCAGGATTCTGCGCTTGGTAACTCCCGGGTCTAATGTGTACGGCTAGTTGAGGAATCGGCTGCTCATTGCTAGGCTAGATCGTGTGATAAGTACGACTTAGTTACGAGCACCCACGGGTGTGTACGGCTGGCTAAGGAATCGGCTGCTTATCACACGTAGGCTAAATAGGTGCCTCAGTACGACCACTTCGAGCACTTGCGTTACGTGTGGCGATCCCAGTAACGATTAGCGTTTGGTAAGCTGCAGTTGCATAGTTCAGGGTGTGTCCGGCAAGTGGGAACGGATGCTGACGCTAGTTAATTTAGACTTAGATCTTAGTTAGAGTTAGTTTAGTTTTCTCAACCCTTTCTCCTGGTAGCATAGAAGATAAGCCGAAAATACCAAAAAAATCACATACCTCAGACTTGCTTAACCATACACCGTGACACATACAAGCAAGCCTGGGAAGACAACGAACGATTAACCCCAAGTGTTTCTTGTGGCGTTAAGGCATTTAGTCTGCGGAGTTCGACCGGATCGCGCGTGTACGCTCGTATTCGTATGGTAGAGTGTAGGGGTACCTCGCCACTCATCATTGGCGCCGTTGCCGGGGACTAAGTGTTTTTTCGCCAATTTAACATAAGGGATATCACTCACATCGTTGTGAGCTTAAAACGAACCTTAGGGTTAATCAGTTAATCAAGAACAATAAATAACGGTGAAGTTAGCACACCAATAGAAATGGCTTCTTCTCACGAAATCAACTCACCTAAGGACAATACAGGAGAAAGTCAGCATCATACGCATAACCGAGATCAACCATGTCCTCAACAATCTAAGGTCACATATACTCATCCCGATGAGTATGTGCCGGATTTTACCTTTGTTTTCCATCAAGATGAGCAACTGCGGTGGAGAGACATGCAAGGTAACATCGTGTTACCCCCAGATCGATCTGCTCCCAACATGCTTTCCCGTGCTTTGGTACAGTATGGCATGCATGAGCTGCTTGCTGAATACGTTTTGGATGATTATGACACAAGGGATTATCATCCCACAAATGCCCAACATATTCGGGATGCAAGGCAGGAGAGCCAACATTCACTACTGAAGGGCAAGGTTCCCCACGTCATTAGTGAAATAGGAGAAGAGGAACCCCTCACGATGGGTTTCTTAGAAAATGATGTTCCTCCTCCTCACTCTAGTGAAGAGGTTAGGCATCAGGGCCTTAGATCAACGATACATATTCCAGGCTCTGATCCCCGTGAGCACCAGCTGTTCACGGCAGGAACAACTACTCACACTAATGACGGACTCGTTGATCGTCACAACGATCGGGGCCGAAGCAGCCGAAGAGAAGGCAAGAAACATCACCAGGGTGATGGATCTCCTTCTTCTTCCCCTTCATCACATCATTCGCCTTCTCCTTCCACATCTGGGTGCAGCCACCATGAGCATAATGCGGAAAGTAAAGGTAGAAGAGATGAAATGCCTCGACAAGAAGGTCGAGAGGAGTTAGGACAAGGACAAGGACGTAGGGAGAATAGGGAACCACAACGTAGACATCACAGACTTCA
>MNCI01004990.1:183373-208736 GCA_015680685.1 Gnetum montanum | reverse complement strand
TTCTCCTGGTAGCATAGAAGATAAGCCAAAAATACCAAAAAAATCACATACCTCAGACTTGCTTAACCATACACCGTGACACTTACAAGCAAGCCTGGGAAGACAACGAACGATTAACCCCAAGTGTTTCTTGTGGCATTAAGGCATTTAGTCTACGGAGTTCGACCGGATCGCGCGTGTACGCTCGTTTCGTATGGTGGAGTGTAGGGGTACCTCGCCACTCATCAACATGTTATGCATGTTTGAGTTTTATGTCTAGTCAGAATGTGTTGTAATGTTAATGTTATCTTATTATTATGATGTAGATGAGTAATGATACATATAGGATTAATTGGTATTTTGGTTAGATGTTTTGGGAGTGGATGATGGAGTGTGAGTCCCTTGGTATTAGTTGAGACAAGAAAAATAAAAGGACAACCCTAGGAATAGAAACCATAAATTAAGTAATTTTTATCTTATTATTTATAATAAAAATATTTTATTATCATCTCTTTCTTCCTTGATCATGCTCATATATCTTGGTTTTTAAAATTCTTCTTCTCTTCCCTTCTCCTCCATTCCTTTGGCAATTTTTATGATCTCTAAATCATTGGGGAGTTTGTGTTGGGTAGTTAGGAGTTTGGAAGTCTAGGTTTGGATTTTGGTAAAACCAAGACCTTGTTAGAAGCATTTGATGCCTTTGCTTTCAATTTTTAGTTTTTGTAGGTTTTGATTTTCAAGTGGTTGCCTCTACGTGCCTATTTTGATATTGACCTTTGTGCATTGTTGTGGAATTTTTAGTGAGGTGACTAGGTATTGTATTATGTTCTCAAGCATCAATGATAGTGAGATTTTATGTATTCATACTATTTTCTTAGTGATTATAGGTGTCATAGTGTGATGAGTAGGAATTATGAAATTTGAATTCAAATGGAAATATCCTGGAATAATAGAGATTTTATGGTTGGGATCTTGAAAATTATGGGTATGGCTTATTTAGGATTAGGTATTGAGGTAAAGGAAGCAAATGTGTTGTATAATGTTTGTTATCTTGATTATCATATTAACTTTTCTATTTCATCGTTATTGTTACAGTTGTGACCTTAGAATAGGTCATGACCTAGTCATAGATTGGTCACACTAGGATTTGTGTTAGGATGCAATTCGTAGTTAGGTTTCACTACATACATATTTAGAAAGGAATGGCTAAATGTTGTTGTAGTGGAGCTACTGTTAAACCATGAAAAAGTTGCAGTAGGTGGTGAGTTGGAAGGATATGATTGAGTTGTGTGTAGATCATGATGGATATTTTCAAGTCTTAGGGTAAATGTGGATAGAGTAGTGCTCAAATGTAGCTTGAGTATGGTTAGGTCACATTAGTTTTAGGATTGAATTTAGCTTTGAATGTGAGCTTGTATCCATTGTTACATATAACAATAGAGTTGTGATTCTATTTTCTGTAGAGGATTCAAACATAGTGCAAGGTGTCCTGAGGTCATGAGCCTTTGTAACTGGATGGTGTGAGTAAGGTGCAAGTCATGACTGCTTAACTACACTGCATAATTTTTGAGACCTTAATTTAAGTTATATTCTCACATGAAATGAATATAGAAATGATATATTGATTGCCAGTGAAATTATATATTTGTGAAAGTTAGAGAATAGTGTGCTTGTTTTGAGTAGATGAATTGTATTATTGTAAGATGTAATGTAATGTGATGTAGATGTATAGTACCTAGTATAGTATATTATAAGTTGTATTTTGACTGAAGCCTATAGCACTAGTTGCTTATGGTCAGTAGATAATTAGGATATGTCATCCTTATGATGTGTTGTGTTTATGTATTAATATGTGTGTAATGTGTGAGTATGAGGATGTAAATTAGTTGGTGATAAGGTACCATAGAGTAGTTGGATTAATACCCACTATAATGTATTAATGAGGATCTTATCTTAGTCCTTATATTAAGAGTGCAAGAGTACAATCAGAGCTTATGATTGGTATAAGACCTTATGGCACATGTAAATGCACAAATCTATCCTCTAGAACTAGGTTTGTAGATGAGACAATAGGCACTAACATCGATAGTGATATGTGTAATGAAAACTAATAAAAAACCTATAGGCACTAATTGTGTTATGAGTACTCATGTCAATGATATCATGCTATACACTAAGTGTGGATGTGTTGGCTACCATTGGGATTATGTATTATATACATACCTATGATATGTGGTTCCTTGGGACATTAGTTACCAAGGACATCATAGTTGCATGCTTGTTGTGTTATGCAATAGGTTTTGGTACTCCTTGAAGCATTAGATGTTGGGAAGAAGTGTTATGTGCTAATGAGTTATGTGTACATGTTAGTAATCTCTTAAATCATTGGATGCCATGGAAAAAGAAATGAGTTTTATGTCAAGAATTTCTTGAATCACTAGTTAGTGATATATGTTTATGTGGTGGATGTTTTTGATTACTAGTTTCAGTATATGATATAGTTCCATAAGCGTAAGTTAAATTTTTCTTATGTTCGACTACATGACATTGTGGATTATGAAAATTATTTGACAATCATGTATGAGTCGGGTGGTAGAATGGATAGATGGTTATAGACTTGTGATGTTATGTGCTTAATGTTAAGAACTTGGGATATTGATGTGGTATGTTTATATGATATGATGTGATATTCGTGGTATGCTTAAGATGTATTAATGTTAATGTAGGTGGCCTAGAGAACCCTACGCCTTATCTTTAGAGTAATGTTGTACTATTTGTCCACAAGGGACATGTAAAGAATCCCATTTAGTCTTGTACTAATCCAATTTATATGTAGATAATGGAGCTAAAAACTTAAGAAGCCCATAGCATTGAGGGAGGTGATGAAGGCATTGGTTTCATGTTTCTATGTTTTCTATTGTATTTATTCACAAGAAATATTAATGTTATTATTGTGGGTATGAGTATGGACTAGCCCATGAAGTATGGACTACTTATATAGTGTTTATATAAAATACATAGTGCATGATATGTGCTAGATGCATTGATTGATGTATTGTGATGTTTTGGACTTAATTTATGTATAGCTTGTATATATGGCATAATACTCTCTTTCATGATATAATCTTTTGAATAATGTACATATATAGATATGTTGGTTGATGTGTGCACTTATACCATGTCACATAGCTTTATGATGTGATTTTTATAGACTGTTTCATAGCTTTTTGCTTTGTTATTCTATCTACACACTTGAGTAGCTTATTGCAATTATGATAATGCATTAGCTAGATATGCTTGTTAGAGTTCCTTCTGAGTTAGGCTTGAGTTAGATAGGTAGGGTGATATAGATTGGTATTAGAGCTAGTTACTCAACTTATTATAAGATGTGGTACTTATCTTTGTGGTTACAGGTATTAGGTATGTTAGGTAGATAAAGGTTGAGTGGAAGAGGCCATTGTTTTGATTAGACTTAGGTACCTTTAAGTGCATAGGCAGAGACATTAGTAGTTCGTTAGGCATAGCTAGTAAGTAGAGCGGCTAGTGATGCCTAGATGGATTTGGCTAGGAAGATGATGCAGTTGTTCTAGCAGTATATGGCTAAGATAGGTGCCACCCATTGTACAGTTATTTAGGAAGTTGGATGTGGTAGTGGAGTAGTCGGGCCAATCATTCAAGAGGTTGGAAGTGATAGTGGTATAAGTGGGTTAGCCACTAGGGAGGTTGGTAGTGGCAACAATGCTAGTGATTATAAAAAGCCTACTAGACATCTAATCATTAGGGATATGATAAAATAGTTTCATAAGCTGGGTCCTCCTACATTCTTTGGTACTAAGAATCTCACGACAATGATAAAGTGGGTTGAGGAGATAGGAAAGAGATTTGATCTAATGGGTTATACCTCCATGTAGTAGACCAAGTTGGTAGCATATTAGTTGACAATGATGGAGGTCTAAGAAGCAAGCCAAGGGTTGGATAGATTTATAGGTCCATTGGGCATACTTCCTAGTATCTTTCAATTGCAGGTACATTTCTACCACTATGTATATGCTAAGGATTAGGAGTTTCATTGGATATATCAGGGTAGCTAGACCATGGTAGAGTATGATGCCTACTTTGTAAAGCATAATAGCTATGTAACTAAGTTAATGAACTCTTGGGATAGGGTAAAAAAATTTTTCATAGGAGTTTACCCAATCTTGATGTGTCATTTTTACCTCTCCACCTCACTTTCATTAGTGATGTTCATGAGGAAATTATGGATTTGGAGTGATGCTTAATTGAGAATGTAGGTTGAGAGTAACATATACAAGGGAAGAAGAGGAGACCACTAGTTGGAGGATGATTTGGGCATTCCCAATAGGCTCATGAAGGATGTGATTGTTGTGGATATGGCGGTGGTTGATAGTAAGTAATGGTTAGCAATGCTATTTTACCTATTAAATATGATACTCCTATTGTGTATTTTTGATGCAAATAGCCAAGACATGTTTAGAGGAACTATCCAAAGTGCTATGCATGTGGTTGGCT
Source organism: Gnetum montanum (assembly GCA_015680685.1). NCBI lineage: Eukaryota > Viridiplantae > Streptophyta > Gnetopsida > Gnetales > Gnetaceae > Gnetum > Gnetum montanum. The sequence goes on along the minus strand of MNCI01004990.1, from coordinate 204,227 downwards.
AGAACATCAAGCTAGGAATTTTCTGAGATAGATAATAGATGATGGTAGAGGTAGAGGTTAGGAAGAAAAACCTCAAGCAATAAAGGGATTTGGAGCTCATATTAAATAAGCTTGTGTAATAGGATAGAAATCCCAAGGTCAAGTATACATTCTAATAGATTAGCCATTAGATGTGTAGCCTAGCAAAGTTATGGAGACAAGAGGTATGATGTTAGATCTTATTGTATTAGTTTTGTTTGATCATGATGCTAGTCACTCATTTGTAGGCCCTAGAATTATATCCTAAGTAGCTCTTACATGTTGTAATTTTCATTTGGGGTTGTTAGTATATTCCTTTGGGAGCCATGTAACTTAGGTAGATTAGATATGTCGAGATGTGCTGGTGATGTTATAAGGAAGATAATGGACTAGTGATTTACAAATGATAGATCTTGGTAAGTATGATGTTATTTTGGGCATTCATTAGCTATTGTAGTTAAGTACTAGTCTAGATTATTGGTAGAAGTTTGTAAGGTTGCAAATAGCTAATGGAGAATATATAGAGATCTATACTTATCTTTAATTAGTTTGATTAGATTTGGTATCTTATAGCATATTCTTATAGATGCTCTAAAAGGGGCATAGTTGCTACATACCATTGGTATACCATTCATAGATACTCATCCCTAATTAGTTCAGTTAGATTTGATGTGTTCTAGTGTATTGCAATGGATGCTCTAAAAGGAGCACAATTGATACATGACATTGTTATACCATTCATAGATTGTGGAGTTGGATTAGATTCCTATGGTGTAATAGTTTTTAGATGTGTTCCACATGGAGTTACTTGGTTTCTATCCCAATTGAGAGGTAGATTTTGAGATAGAATTATAGCTAGGGATCTAGCCTATCTTGAAGGCTTCTCATAGGATGTTACTAGTGGATTTGGTAGATTTGAAGATCTAGTTGTAGAAGTTGATGTTTATATATATGATTTATTTTAGTTTTTTTCTAGTTGGGCAGCTATAGTAATGTTAGTATGAAAGAAGGATGGAGTATGAGATTATGCATTGATTATATACAACTGAACCAAGTGACTATGAATAAAAAATATTCTTTTTCATACATTGATGAATTATTTGTTTAACTTTGGGAAGCTCATGTGATTTTAAATATTGATATTAAGTTTAGCTATCACTTGATGAGCTAAAGAAAAGATTGATATTTGCTCCAATGTTAATTTCTCCTCTTTCAGGCCATTTGTATGATGTGTGTGTATGCTTTCAGGAATGGTTTTGAATATGTTCTAATGCAAGATGGATAGATGATGGTATATGCTTTTTGTTAGTTGAGGCCACATAAGACTTGTTATTCTATCCATGATCTAGAGGTGGGTATAGTATTTTTTGCTTTGAGGATTCGATAGCATTATCTTTAAGAGGAGAAAGTGATTATATGGATTGATCATAAGAGTCTTTAGAATCTTATGAGTCAGCCACAATTGAACTTGTGATAAAGGAGATGGGTGGACCTTCTAGTAGATTTCAATTTTACCATATGGTATAGGATTGGAAGAACTAATGAGATGGTAGATGCATTAAGTAGGGTTTCTAGTATAATTAAAAATTTGATTATTTAGGTAAACTTTCATTATAACTTGCAAGAGCACTAGTAGGAGGAAACTTGATGTAGAAAGTTATAGTAGTAGATTATAGTGGATTGATAGATTAAACTAGATGGATAATGTGTGATCTAGAGAGATGACTAGGTATGGGTTTCAATTAAGTTAGATGCTTAGTTATTGGATGAGGGTCATATGAATAGATATCAAATGTACACAAGTAGTAAGAAGATGTACTAGAGTTTCTAGCACATTTATTGGTGGCTTGATATAAAGAGAGATATTGGTGAATATGGATCTTCTTGCATAATGTGCCAACAAGTAAAGATAAATCATGAAATACTTAGTGGGTCATTGTACTCCCATGATATCTTATTATAGAAGTGGAAGACTATTGGGATGAATTTTATTAATAGTTTTCCTCATACTCAAAGGGGGCATGATGCCATATATGTTGTGGTAGAGCCGTTGATGAAGTATGTGCATTTCTTGGCTACTAGAATGAACATCAATGAGACAACTCAATTATATGTTATGGAGAATGTGTGGTTGTATGGTTTTTTGTAGAAGATGATTAGTGATAGGAGTGTTAAATTTATCTCCATATTATAGAGAGAATTTCAAAGAGATATGAGCACATAGTTGTGTCTAAGTTTAGTGTGCTATTTGTAGACTGATGGATGAATGGAGTAGGTAAATTAAATTATAGAGGACATGTTTAAGGCTTATTCCCTATAGTGCAGGGATAGGTTGGATTGGATTTTGTCCCTTGTGGAGTTTACATATAACAATAGTTATCAAGAGAGTTTTTGAGCAACTTCATCTAAGGTGTTGTATGTTAGGCCATGTATGACATTGTTGTGTTGGGATACCATTAAGGATAGGCCTCATATGAGCACAAAATTGATGCTGCAAACTATAGAGTAGACTCAAATGATCTAGGATTATCTAAGAGCTACATATGATAGGTAGTTGACACCAATTAGCATCAGAGATTATTAGAGTTTACTATTGGTGATCATGTACTGAGGTTTGATTAGAAGGTGAAATTGACACCTAGATACATTAAACCATTTGAGATTTTAGAGAGGCTTGGTAAGATGAAATACAAATTAAAATTATCTTCATAGCTAGTAGGCTTTCATGAGGTGTTGCATATGTATATATTAACAAGATATGTACTAAATGAGTAGCATGTGATATACTATTATGATGTCTAGTTGTAGCCGAATATCACATATGTGGAGTAGCTAGTCTAGAACATTAATGGGATGGTTCAATAAGTTTGTAGTAGAAAAATATTGATGGTGAAGGTATTATAGGATAAACATGACACCCGAGAGGCCACATTCAAGGTAGAGGTTAATGTGCACATTGGGTGTCTAGAAATCTTTCAAGAAGAAGATTCTTAAGTGGAAAAAGTGTATAACCCCTTTATTGTAGGACCTTACAATATTATGTTATATTTGTATATATGTGATTAGACTTGATTAGGGGTCATGAGTTGTATATCTAGTTATATTATTCTAATGATATATTTTCAAAGATGTGATGATATTATGTACATGATTAAGATTTAACTTGATTATGCACATTGGTCTTGCTAGATATGTAGTAGGATATTTATGACTAGTAGGAGGAGAGGATTAGGAAAAAATAATAAACATGAGTATAGGTATGATTTTCAATTGCATGCCATGATTATGTGCTTATGAGTATGCTATTTTTCTAAGAGGTGAATCACCATCAATCTACCTCTCATTCTCCTATTTGTCACACCAAGAATCCAACATATTAGAGACTATGTTTAAGTTCAGAAGATAATCCTAGATGAGATGGAATATGTTCCAAAATATAGAGGGTCTTAAGGCCTAGTGATGAGACGCGACATGCACTGGGCCGCGATATCGCGTCTTTCCTTGCGATATCGCGTACGCGATATCACGTCCCGCCGCCATTTCTATAAATAAGAGGCGGTACTCCCTTCATTTCCCAATCCTGGCTAGTGTAGCGAAGCTCTGGAAGATTGATCACTCCAGAGTTAGAATTTTTCCCCATGTGCCCGCAGTAGGATTCCTAGAGTGAACGGCTCTTTATTCGAGCAACTTGTAAACTTGAATCCAAGTTGTGTACGGCAATAAAGACGAACTTGATTGGATAAACCTTGCAGCATGTGGTTTCATTTATTGCTTTCATTTACTGCTTTCCTAGTGCGTTCAAGTACGACTTGATTACGAGCGTCTATGGACGTGTACGGCTAGTCAAGGAATCGGCTGCTTGACGCAATGCATGAGTACGACTCAATTACGAGCATTGGCTGCTTGGTAACCCAGTAGCGTATTCCAGGATTCTGCGCTTGGTAATCCCAGTAGTAGTCCGATGTGTACGGCTAGTTGAGGAATCGGCTACTCATTGCTAGGCTAGAACGTGTGATAAGTACAACTTAGTTACGAGCACCCACGGGTGTGTACGGCTGGCTAAGGAATCGGCTGCTTATCACACGTAGGCTAAATAGGTGCCTCAGTACGACCACTTCGAGCACTTGCGTTACGTGTGGCGATCCCAGTAACGATTAGCGTTTGGTAAGCTGCAGTTGCATAGTTCAGGGTGTGTCCGGTAAGTGGGAACGGATGCTGACGCTAGTTAATTTAGACTTAGATCTTAGTTAGAGTTAGTTTAGTTTTCTCAACCCTTTCTCCTGGTAGCATAGAAGATAAGCCGAAAAGACCAAAAAAATCACATACCTCAGACTTGCTTAACCATACACCGTGACACATACAAGCAAGCCTGGGAAGACAACGAACGATTAACCCCAAGTGTTTCTTGTGGTGTTAAGGCATTTAGTCTGCGGAGTTCAACCGGATCACGTGTGTACGCTAGTATTCGTATGGTGGAGTGTAGGGGTACCTCGCCACTCATCACCTAGGATCTCTAGTTGACTCAAAAGTGATGAATTAAAGGACTATAGATGAAGAGATGGATGCCATGCAAGCTCCTCTACTTTGTCAATTTTATCTTCTTCATTCTTATTATTTAGTTTTTAACTAGTCATTGTTGGTTGGCTATGTCAACGAGGCCTCATTGATGATATCACCCTACGTTAATGAGGCTCCATTGATGTAGTGTCTATCCATCACCTATAAATACATGCCTACCAACCACATTTATGGGAATCCAGATTTTAGTAGTAGTGAATCTCTTGCAATTTTTATTTTCAAAAGTTAAAATTTTTTCCCCTGAGTGCTCATAGAAAGAGTCATTAAGTGTATGGATCTTTATTCGAGCATTGTTGTACCCGAGCATGATAGTGTGTGTGGCAATAAAGATGAACTTTCTGATAAACTTTGTAGCACTTTGGATAGATTAGCTATTTTATTTATGCATTTAATGTTTTCAATTATTTATTAAATGCTTTGAATTAGTTATCAAGTATTTTTTAGTTATTACATTAATGAGACAATTAAGTGAGATAGAGTACACACATAAGTATGACCGCTTCAAGCATAACACATATTCACTTGGTGATCCCAATAGCGTTATTGCTTGGTATGCCCAGTAGCGTAGCATTTGGTCGCCTAGTAATGGATATGTGGGTTTAGGATGTGTATGGAAAGTGGGAATAGATACTTATGTTAGGATTAGTTAAATGATTAGTTAATTATTAATTTAGATTAGTTAATTAAACTCCTTTTATCTACTAATGCACTGGAAACAATAAAGTCATAGAATTTGACCAAATTATGCGTGAATGCTTTGTTTTTCATATGCTTGAGCATAGGGGTACCTTGTTGCTCATCATTAGTGCCATTGCTAAGGACTTTGTTTGTGGAATGTGCACTATTTAGGTTTAAGTGGATACAACTAATATTGTTGTATGAACCTAAGGGTCAATAACATTCATAGTATACATAAATTATAAAAGCACACTGAAAATTTTATTTTGTTTTGTTTTACAAAATGTCTTCTTCTTCTCGTAAGCCAAAAGATACTAAACCATTGGTCCCACAGAAATGTAAGGTGGTATAGACTCATCCTGATGAGTTTGTGTCAAACTTCACCTTCATCCTACATCAGGATGAGCAAATGTGAGGGTGTGATATGGAGGGCAACATCATTTCCCCCCCTAATAGATCTGTGCCTGGAATGCTATTTAAAACCCTTAAGAAATTGGGGATAGCAGATCTTCACGAAGAGTATGTTGTGGATGGATATGACACTTGAAACTATTGTCCCACTAAAACACAACCTAAGATAGATAAACGTCAAGAGAGACTCCATGAATCCATAAAGGAGAAACATTATACTAACCCCTTATTCCTACTAGATTAAGAGGACAATGAGGATCCTCCCTTGGAAGGTTCTTAACATGAAGATTCTCCATCCCTTGTTACTAATGATGAGGGTGTGAACTTGATCTTGTGATCAACTATTCATAAACCAGGTTCAAGAAAGAGTGATAGCCAAGGTAGGGACTTGGGTGAACATTGCAATAATAAGGGATCTAATGATGGTGATAGTAAACAATGTAAGAGTGGTGGTAGACATCGCGGTGGCAATGGTGGTCCACCTTTCTCTTCATCCGATTCCAAACATTCCTCTTCATCTAATGGTTCTCATGGAAGCTACCATCAAAACAACCATGATGAAGGTGATTGACAAAATAACAATGATTGTGAAGGATGCCAAAACTGAAGGGTGGCTGAAACCATCATCGACATCATCAACATAGCGATGATGAGGAACCTTTACTGGCAACTCAAATTATGCGTAACATTATGGAGGCAGTAAGAATACCAACCAGACATATGAAGAATAGTCAGATCAAGCGCCTAGATATGAACAATATTCTAATATTTGAGGGGTGATACAATTCTGATTCGTAGACACATCTATAAGCTTTTCAAGATGCCTATGCCTTATAGAACATAGAGAACGAGTGGTAGAAACTCAAGCTTTTCCCAAGGATGCTCATTAAGGAAGCTGATAGGTTGTACTAGTCCTTAGAACCAGAATCAATCCGAAGATGGAGTACCATGTTAGAATTGTTCAATGATAAATATCAAACATCCTCTAGAGTGTCTAACTTGAGAAGGCAAATCAAAGGTTGGAAACAAGGAGCACATGAACCCTTGGATGCCATCATGAGCCGATACTATTCACTCCTACATAGATGCCATGGCCATGATTACTCTTAGAGGGAACAACTTTGCCACATCATAGATGGGCTCAGAGCAAAAACAAGAAGAATCCTTGGGGTGTATGCCCAAGGGAGGTTGTTTGAAATGAGAGCTCATTTGATCCAAAGGCTAATTGAGTAGGTAGAAAAAGAAGAATGTAAGCTATGAAAAAGGGAGAGTGATGAAGAGTATAATAGGGATAAATCCATTAGAAAATGAGAGGTTCTATTTTGTGATGAGGAAGAGTTACCACTTGATGAAGTGGTGAATAGAAAGACATTGCCTCTCCAAATTTCTAGTTTTAAAATTTCAGCCAAGGTTGACAAGTTATGGAACTCCTTGGATAAAAATTTTTAAACTACTTTGAAGATTGTTGAAGAATCTAAAGAGCAAAATAGTGATTGTAATCATAGACAACAAAAAGAAGTTGAATGTGCCTTCCAAAGAGGTAAGCGTAAAGCTGCTATAATATAGGGACTTTTGGAATTTGACTTTGATGATTAAACTAAATGTGATATCTATCAATGTAAACATCTAAAGGGATGCTACCATATGGTGTCACACTTACAAGAGTCTTGAGTGTATGCATTAAATCCTTGGCTAGCACATAGACAAGCTCCAAGATGATTTCCTTACCCTCAAGGTAGTCTAAGGCAGTTCCATAAATAGCAACAAGCTTGTTACCCAAGTGGAACTCCTCCACAAGCTTATAAATAGTACCAATAGTGGTACCAATCACAATCATGGGGAATGCCACCACCAAGGTAGTTGTACCCTTATAGGCAACTAGATCCACATGGGTACTATGTTCAGCAACTCATCTCCCCTAGAAGTTTGGTAAGTCATGCATCATTTCAGTATCACTACTTGAGGAGAAAACCCATATCTATATCCTTATCATCCTTCACATCCCTCTACACCTACACCTCCACCTCCACCTTCGATCCAATTACCTCCTGCTCTTTCTATGTAAGATGAGATTCCTCCATAGCTACAACAGTGAAATGCTACAAGGTCTTTACGCTCACAACCAATTTTTGAATCAGGTGTTCCAAATAATTGATTAAGGAAATGACCTCTTAAGAACCTACCACCTCTTAAGAAGAGCAATATTTGTCTAGAATTAGGAGATTAGTTGATTATGATCCCTTTGGGATTAGTAGAGAACATTGTGACCATAGTTTGTGGGTGGTCTTATCCTGCTAATTTTCTAGTAATCAAGGTGGAAAACTATAAAAGTGACTTTCCCATCATCATGGAAAGGGCTTGGTTAAGCATGGTCAATGCGCAAATGGGTATAAGGGACCTATCTATTGAAATATATAAGGAAAATGAGTTAGGAAAAATTGAGAAGAAGTGTATTCCATGCATTGCATATAGTGATAATAGGTGCAATTGCATGCAAAAGATTTGGTCAATCACAAGCACATACATTAAGGCATGCAATCAATGTGCACAAGAAATTAACATTTGGAGGTATCTGTATGCAGTAGCCACAAAGTAGGAGGGCACCTAGTGGCTGATAGCTGATTTAGATAGAAAATTAATATGCATGGAACCAACTGAGAGTTTAACTTATGCAAATGTTAAAGGCATAGACAAAATTAAACAAGTCCATTCCCAACTCTCTAATGAAGATGATAATAATTGTTGGGGAGAATTGAAGATCCTTGATCACTTCAAGTAGGAGACCTTAGAACTAAAAAATTTACTAGTTGGAATGGAGTATGCATTTTTAGGAAATGGTAAATTAGTCATCATTAATGCCAAAATTGCTCTTGAATAAAAAGAAAAGTTGTTGAAAGTGATGAATAATTGGTCAACAGCATTTGCTTGATCATATCCAAAGCTAACAGGAATTGATCCAAGGACATGCTAGCGCCACATTTATACTAACCTAGCCATGAAGCCTAGAAGGTAGTTGTAGAGGTAGCTAAACCCCAAATTGAAGTAAATCATTAAGGAGGAGATAGAGAAACTCCTCAAGGCAGGGTTTATTTATCCAATCGCGAACAATGAGTGGGTTAGCCCACTCATAATTGTAGCAAAGAAGGATGGTAAATAGTAGGTTTGCATTATATTTAGATTATTAAATATGGCAACATTTAAGGATCACTTTCCTTTGCCATTTTTGGATCAAGTATTAGACACCATATTCGGGCATTGTTATTATAGTTTCTTGGACAGTTATAGTGGGTATAACCAAATCCAAATTGCACTAGAAGACTAGGCCAAGACAACATTCATGAGTCCCTGGAGGACTTTTGGATACTATAAGATGCTGTTTGGCCTATGCAATGCTCCTACAACATTTCAATGCTTGGTCCTTAGTATGTTTCAAGAAAAGATTGGTAGTGGTATTGAAGTCTTCATGGATGGCTTCTCCACCTATGGAGCTACCTTTGAGTAAGCCTTGGATTGACTTGACCAAGTACTGAAGAGATGTGTTGAGATGAACCTACCACTTAATTGGTAAAAGAGCCATCTCATGGTCCAAAAAGGCATTGTGCTAGGACATCAAATTTCATAGAAAGGGATTGAGGTAGACTCAGGAAAGATAAGGATCATCCAAGGAATAACACACCAACCAGAGATCCTTAAAGATTTTCGATCATTCCTAGGACACACTGGTTACTAGTTTTGCTTTACTAAGAATTTCTCTACGATTGCAAAGCTATTGGTAGAACTTACAAAGAAAGATGCACCTTTCATTTGGACCAAGGAATGTGAAAATGCATTCCAACAATTAAGAGAGAAACTCATAGAAACACCAATCCTACAAGCACTAGATTGGTCCAAACCATTCCATATGATGATAGATGCATCTAACTATGCTTTGGGAGCAGTGATCATGCAGGTGGACGATAAGAAAAATCTATATTATATCCACTGCATGAGTCAAAGCACTATGGGAGCATAGTTAAATTACACCACCATGGAGAAGGGATTAATTGTAGTGGTGTATGTGCTAGAAAAGTTTAGACATTATGTGCTGGGCTACAAAGTATTTGTACATATGAACCACAATGTAATTCGATTCCTTATGAATGAGTCGATAGTGAGTCCTCATGTTATACAGTGACTTGTGATCTTGCAGGAATTTGATCTTACTATGGTAGATTGAAAAGGGATCGAGAATGTGGTTGTTGATAATCTTTCTTGCTTAAGATTGACTAACAAAGAGGAGGAGAGCTTCCTCTTTAATCAATTTCCAGATAAACTTCTCTTTACTGGAGCAATAAATGAACAAACGCTTGAAAAAGCAATATGGTATAATGGCATCCTCACATATCTTCTCACTCAAGAGATGTCACAAAACTTGGATTTTAGGAAAAAGCAACAATTTCTTCATCAAGTCAAATACTTCATGGAAATCAATAGACATCTTTACAAGGTATGTGCCAATGGCTTAATTCATTGGTGTGTTCCTGACAAAGATCAATTTCACATTCTCCAGGATGCTCATGAAGGACCTTGCATAGGCCACTATGTAGGGAGGCACATGGCCATAAAAATCCTGATGGGAAGATACTATTGGCCCACAATCTTTAGGGATGCCCACTAGTTTTTCAAGTCTTGTGAACATTGTCAACATGATGGGGGGATGACTGCTTGTATGGAAGATCCTTAACAATGGATTCAACCACTAAAACCTTTCAACATATGGGGTATTGACTTCATGGGTCTCATCACATCCATGTCTAATAGGAAAGCATATATTATAGTAGCAGTTGACTACTGCATAAAATAGGTTGAAGTGGCAGCCGTTGTAAATTGCACATCATCCACTACCACCAAATTTATATAACAACATATTGTAAATAAGTTTGGGGTTTTGCATTCACTAATTTCTAATAATGGGACTCATTTCATAGGTGCCACATTTAGGAAATTAGTGCAATGCTTAGGGGTAGAACATAAATTAATAACACCTTACTCCTAAGCCAACGATTAAGCAGAGGTAACCAACTAGGAGATTACAAAAATATTAACACGAGCCATTAGCAAATATAGGAAGGATTGGAGCACAAAACTTAATGATGCTCTCTGGGCTTACTAATTAACTTGGAAACTTCCTATTCGATATTCATCCTATGAGTTGAAAACTTCCAACGTTTCTGATTCAATCTGAGCTTTGTACACTCTTAACAGCCTATGAATTAAAGCTTGACCTAAGTCTATCATAGAAATAAAGATTGATCAATCTGAACGTGCTAAATGGAAATCACTTAGTGGCCCAATCCTTGAATGAGATGAACAAGACATTTAACAAGCAATGCCACAACGTTAGAATTAGGGAAGTAAAGCTTCACCTAGGAGATAAGGTTCTCTACTGGAACCTCATACATGTACCTCAAAAGGAAAAATTTCAAACATTGTGGGAGGTACCTTATATAATTGATTAAACCTTTTGCTTTGGGGCCATGATAATTTACAAACTTGATAGTCCAAATAAAAAGTAGTTGGTCAATATCCAACAAATTAAACTTTTTCTAGAACGAAGACAGTCCAATGTACATATTGCCTTAACTAATGGACACCCACGTTCTATTTTTTGGATCTCCTCCTTCCAACTATGTCATGGGGGGAGATGCCCATCCATGCTAACCATTATCATGGCCTCTCAGTTTTTCTACCATTTTATTTTTCATGTTTTTGATTTTCAAATTTTTCTATTTTTACACCATCTTTAGTATCTTTAAAATTTCTTGATTATTTTACACTTTCCTATATATTTTACTTTATTTTGTTTCCTTTGTTTCTTTTGATTAAGTGTGATATTTTATCATTTTTGCTAATAAATTTTCTTTATTGTCATAGGACATAATGCTACTATTTTTGTTTACTAATGATGGTTTGTGCTTAATGTGTGATTGTTGATGTCTGTTTTTTTTTGAATTCTGATGTCTGATGACTTTAGCATGGTTTATTTTTCATGGAACATGTAGTGAGTCCATGTCATTTTCCCATATAATGAGCTCTATGGTTTTCCTTTCTATGGAAGTTTGAGGTCCCTTTTTCATTAAAGAAACTTTGAATCAATCAGTGACCTTGGTAGTTTTAGAATTAGGAAGGATCCAAAGGTTTGTAAAGGGTGTGACTTCAAGGGGACTTAATAATCTTTGTACTCTTCTTCTTTCTTGAGTGCTTGAATGTTTTTTTGTGGACTTCTTACCATTCCATACCACCCATTAATAGGAAGACAAATAATGTCATTGCATGGTATGGTTTCAATCATTCAAAAAAACAAAAAAAGGATGGGAATTCAAAGCACACCCCTTCGACATGAATAAGTCCTCGCATGGTGTGGTTTCCATTTCAAAAAAAATAAAATAATGAAAATTAAAGCACATCCCTTGGACAAATACAAGGGTTACAAACACTAGTTACGGGACTCAAAAAACATACACCTATGCCTAAAGGTCCCATCTAACAAAGGCCCTCTATCTCTAACTTCCTACTTCTCTCTCCCATTTGTGGATGGTGGTTGTCTTGTAAGGACACTCGTGCATCTTGAGTGGGTGGATCAGTCTTAGAGTGGTGATGTGAAGTCACTAAAAGCATATGGCTGTGGTATGGACTGAGGATGGAACTTCTTGGATCATTTTAATGACAATTCCATCAAGGACTTCTTATGACCTCAATTTGGAACTTCATTCTACCTTCTCTTTCATCCATCCATGCTGCCATAACTCACCTCACTACTAGGTCCTATGTTATGCTCTATGTCTTAGTTTGACATGTTGGGATTCTTGAGTGGATTCTTTTGGGTTGGTCCTTAACTTGTCATGATCATTAAATTGACTATGGGGCCTATAGACTCATTAGTTGAGGTTATGCAAGGGTAAAAAGGGCATGATCCTACTATGGGGAGGACCCACTTGCATAGCTTTTAGCTTGATTAGTTAAGCTTCCTTACCTTTGACATTACTATAATATTGTATTTCATATTTTCCATTGTGTAAACTACTTAGTACTCCTTAATCTTTCATTGCATTCATCCATTAAATTAACTTTTCTGCAAATTTTTCAAATTTATGAACTTCACGACCCTTTTCTCATGATGTCATACTATTCTCGATCTTCTAAGCTTTCATTTGATCCCAATTTCATCAAAAAATTCCTTCTATTTTGAAAGTTTGACCAAAGTCAATGGTGGTTAATAATTGTGTGAATAAGGCCTCATCAACGTAGTGCAAAAATACTATATATACTATTGGATACTTTGAATTTTTTTTGTAATTTTCTCATAACACATGGAGAATTTTTGCAATTTTTTAGAGGCTAAAACCTTCCAGAGTCCATAACTTTCAAATTATTTGTCCAAATCACTTTGTTTTTTGATCCTACACTTACCAGAGGTAAGATATTTATTGTGGGGGCCACAAACTTTAATGTTTTTGATGCAATTTTCAAAAATTATTTTTCTAACTCCCACAAGGGTTAGTAATCTTAATCATATATAAAAATCAACTTTTTCCAAGTTAACCCTTCCAATAATCTTCGAGATGATTTATCAATGATAAGGCATAAAAAGAAATAACAATTAAGTCAATTAAATTAGCCATAATCACAACTTAGCCAAGTGTAGCTACCCTCAAGAGTTAATTGTTTTAAGGTTACATAATGATTGCTAATCCACGATTCTATAGTGATTACAAATGACATCAAAAAAAAAATTCACAAGAAGGAGAGCCCTGACAACCATGGGAGAAGCGACCTAGAGCTAGAAGGGGCCAACAGGAACAAGGCCAAGAACAACAAGAGGCAACCCATGCAATGGTACCTCTTTGTGAGGAGCCTAAGGTGGAATTTTTTTGATAGATTTCAAGAGAAGAAGGTCTATAGAACAATCTTAATGAGGAGAAGCACCTAGACCTATGCCAAGGCTTGAGGTCACTCTAACTCAAGCCTGCCTAGACATCATCAAGTCCCAAGAGATATAAAGATCAATTCTTCAAGAGATAAACTTTGGGCCATTTTTGGAGAAATATCCAGAGGATGTGACACAACTGCAAGCCTCTACCATGTGGCTAGTCAGCACATCTAGTGGGGAGTGCTACATGGGAGAGACCTCTCTCTTTTGGAATAGTCAAAGTCTATGGTCCGTTGTAAAAATCAAGAACATTCAAGTGTCCTACTCAATGGAGGCCATCACACAGGCATTGGGATTGCCAAACATTAGAGCATAGTTGGTAGAGATATCAATAGAAGGTGATCCTAAGGCAAAAAGGGAGTGGACCTAGTGATACTATAGGATGGACTGTAAGGAGTATGACATGCTCAGAACAATGGAGTAAATTTATTTTAAGATTGCAACCTATCACCTCAATCCAACAGTGAGGCCAAGAAAGGTGACTACTTTCTCCACTTGAGCATGCACCATTCTAAGTAAGAAATTTCTCATTAACCTTCCACATTTGATTTATTTGAAGATCGAGAAGCATTTCTAGGAGAATGAACATGGAAGGAAGATCCTACCCTTTTTGTGCCTTATCAAAAAAATTTGCAAAAGGGCAGGCATCGTTTGCTATTTTAGTGATACCCTTAGGTATGCTCCCTGAGCCTCATGGGTAAAAATCATGAAGGATAAGATGCCAACAAACACTGAAGAAAAGGAGTTGCCACCACCACCACCCACCTAGGAAACCACAACGGAGGCCCGTGCAACCGTTGAACATCTATAGAAAATTTGAGAAGAACTCTTAAGCAAACAAGAGCAGCAAGCAAGAATGAGTGGGGTAGATCCATCTATGTATTAGCTAGCAATGAGTCACCTTAATGAGTTGGCTTGAACGGTTAGCTAGATGGAGAGGGGTGGTTCCATTTTCTCTACCCAAAGAACACAGGTACCTTCAAGGTTAGATCCCAATGCTCAAGAGGTGTGTCATTAGCAACACATCATCTATTACTAGAAATCTCTGGGAACACCACCACTTTCTTGGTGAGGTTGGAGGAAGGTGAAGAGGCAACTATCTTGGTGATGTAGCACCAAGGATAGGAGATAACAGTAAAATTGGTAGCTAACCATGTAGTTGAAGCATTGAATGCACCTATGATGTTTGTACCAGATGTATCTACACTCCAAGATGTGTAGACGTCTACATGCATGGTCAGTAGAATATTGAATGTAGCCCAACATAAACAACTATTGGAATGACTAGTAGGAACTGAGCAACTGACTTTGGTTATCTTTATTCTTTTAGAGAACATCACTACAACCTAGTTGAAGCTACTGAATGCAAAGGGTAGATGCATCATTTTGAAGGGGCAACTAGAAATGGCCCAAGAACAAAATCAATGCTTGGCTTTGGGGGTTGTTGAACTTTGTGCCTAACTTGCAGAACAAGCAATCCTTAGCTTGGCAATGACGAGAGATGAAGCTATCAAATAACTTCAAGAAAAATTTCAAAAGGTTGAGGAGGAAGCAGTAATGACTATCTTCAAATAGTTTGTGGTAGAAGCTGAAACACACTCAATCAAAAAGGATATGAATCAGATGCACTAAGAAAATGAAGCATTGACTGCACAAAATCATCACTTGGGAAATGTTGATGCTCAAAGAGATCAAATGCAAGAATTCATTCATCAATAGTAGGAGCAACTTACCATAGTCAACACTGAATTGAGGAAATTGGCTATGGAGAATAATAATTTGTCAATGGAGGAGGTACGCACCTAGCGATAGAGGTTTACCATAAAGATCATTGCTTAGAAGAACGAAGCTTTTAAATTAGAGAGAGTGAAGAATCACTGCAAGGACTAGGTTGGCTTGCAAAAGGAAATTAATGAAAAAAAATCGAGATGATAAAGGCTAAAGTGAATGAAGCCCTCTAGCAACTCTAGCAAGCAAGAGAGATGTGGTAGCCCATCCTTGATGGGATTGATGCCTACAACAAAGTAAAGATCTACTTGAAAGAGTTGTAGATTAAAGAAATGACAAAGTATATGGAGTTGGCCAATCTCCATGATGCAAACTTGGCAATGCTGACAACTAGACAATTATGATTAGAATTGGAGAAATAGGTGGCTAGCTCATATTTACTATATGAGGCTAAGTTCAAATACCACAAGGACACTAAGAAAAAGCTTCAGACTGCTAATGCTGAACTCAAAGTCCGTAAAGGGTGATTCACAAATCAACGATCCATTGTTAAGGGCCTAGCTAGATAGATGAATGAATACTAGGAGCTCAAGAACACAGTGCAAGTGTTCAACATTGAATGCAAATAGTTTAGTTCCTAGTTCATCAATGTCAAGGAGTTGTTTCCAGTGATCCCGTGTCCTTAAGATATGCCAGTTCCAACCCACATTGGGAAAGTTGCATGGATGGTGCATGATCCCATGAGTAAGGAGGAGAAAATGAAAGCACTATTGGATGCTTTCTACCTTCTACCTAAAGTTGCAGTAATAGCAGGATAATCATAGCTACCTCAACCACTACCAGTGTGTGAAGCTAGTGAAGGTTCCTCAGAGCCTCAGGAACCACCATCACCTAAGACCATTTGATCTTCTCCAATAAGCTTCACATCATCAAGGAATGTGTTCTCCAATTTTTAAAGAGTTTTTTCATGGTGTTTAATTTTGTGTCTTGAACACCACCATTTTTTGTAATGTGTTGATCTATACACCTGGGAACTCCATTTTTTGTTAGGTTAGACAGGTTTGTTTTATTGAAGAAAAGTCAATCAATAATCCCATACCTTCCCAATTTTGTAAAAGAACTTGAGGATGAGTTTTCATTTAGTCATGGGGGTATGATGTGTTATTGTTGGTTGGTTGCATCGATGAGGCCTTGTTGATGCAGTCAATTGCATTAATGAGGCCTTGTTAATGCATCGATGAGGGCTTGTTGACATAGTGTCTATTCATCACCCATAAATACATGCCTACTAGTTGCATTTATGGGAATCTAGATTTTAGTAGTAGTGAAGCTCTTGTGTTTTTTCTATTCGAAAGTTAGAACTTTTTCCCTTACGTGCCCAAAGTAGGAGTCATTAGGTGTATGGATCTTTATTCGAGCATTGTTGTACCTGAGCATGACAGTGTGTGTGACAATAAAGATGAGCTTTCTAATAAACTTTGCAGCACTTTGGATAGATTATCTATTTTATTTATGCATTTAATATTTTAATTATTTATTAAATGCTTTTAATTAGTTATCAAATATTTTCTAGTTATTACGTTAATGAGACATTTAAGTGAGATAGAGTACACACATAAGTATGACTACTTGAAGTGTAACATATATTCACTTGGTAATCCTAGTAGCATTATGACTTGGTACGCCCAATAGCATAGTGTTTGGTTGCCTAGTAGTGGATACGTGGGTTCAGGATGTGTATGGAAAGTAGGAATGAATACTTATGTTATGATTAGTTAATTAGTAATTTAGATTAGTTAATTAAACTTCTTTTATCTACATTTTAAGCACTAAAGCATAAAATACAAAATGATAAAAATCAGATGCCTCAGTTACACTTAACCATACCAACGTACATCACAAGTGTAATTGGGAGGACAATGATTGACCTTAAGGATAGATTCACTTCCTAATGGGCTAGTGCATTGGAAATGATAAAGTCCATGGAATTCAATTGGATCGCATGTGAACCCTTTGTGATTTGTATGTTTGGGCATAGGGGTACCTCATCACTCATCAGTTTTAATGAACATGAAGTTAGGTGCAGAGATAGATTTTCACCAAGATATCAAGGTAGAAAGTTTAGAGATCATCATAAAAGGAATCTAGATGATCATGATAGGAGAGATAAGGATAGACATCCTAGTAAGGATCAAGATGGAGAAAGGGGTAGATATCAAAGATAGAAAAGAAGGCACTGAATGGAGCATAAATAAGACCATCACAATTAGATAGCAAGAGATAGAGATTATGAATATGATACACTCAAGAACACATTACTATTGACCACTAGATGTATGATTCAAATCAATAAGATAATTGGAATTCTACATAGACATCAAAGAAATAGTTACATCAAATATATTGATATGAAAAAAATTTTAAAGTTCAAGGAAGGCTACAATGTAGAGCCATAACATTCTGCAAAAGTCTTCCATCATGCATGTATCTTGCCAAACATTGAAAGAAAATGTTTAAAATTGAAGTTTTTTCTTAGAAAACTTGTCAAAGAAGTAAAAATTTGGTACAATCACTACATCCTAATTCAATCATTTGGTGGTTAACAATGCTTGACTTGATTTGTGTTAAGGAGATCTACTGTAGAGGCTATTCTCTTGATATGACAATTAACATAGAAATTCAAAGAACATACAAAAATTATATATATGATCTTCACTGACTTAGAAAAAGCATATGATAGAGTGCCTAGAGATATTATTTGGTTAACTTTGCAAAGGAGAAACATTCATCATAAATGTATTAAAGTAATTTAAGACATGTATGAAAGAGCTACCACTAAAATTAGAACAACTTATGAAACACATTGCATTTTCCAATGATAGTAGGTCTACATGAAGGGTCTCCACTTAGCTTATACTTATTTGTTATTATTATGGATGAATTAATAAAGGAAATACAAGATGAAATCCCTTGGTGTACATCTTGAGAAAATATTACTTCTAAAATTGAAAAATGGAGATATTTTATAAAATCAAAAGTATTAAAAATTAGTAGAAGTTAGACAAAATATATTATATGCTTTTTAGTTTCAAAAAATGTAAAAGAACTACTTCATATTATGTTACAACATACTATGTGGTGAAATTATTATTGTTTTAGTAGTAATGACTTGTAACCTTCATATCTATTTGGTCATTACTTTTGTTTTTATTCTTTTTAAGGTTGTTATCTATCTATTATATATTCACCATACATATGGATTCTAATTATTGCTTATTCATTACTTTTTTACTTGGAAGTTGTTCACTAAAATAAAAAAAGAATCTTACTAATTGATGGGACACGATATCGCATGAGCCACGATATTGTGTACGCAATATCACATACGCGATATTGCGGTTCGCCGCCATATCTATAAATAAGAGGCGGTACTCCCCTTATTCCTGATCCTAGGCTAAAAGTAGGGAAACTTTGGTAGATTGATCACTCCAGAGATAGATTATTTTCTGTGTGCCCACAGTAGGAGTCTCCAAGTGAACGGATCTTTATTTGAGTAGCTTTGTACCTGAACGCAAGTTGTGTACGACAATAAAGACAAGCTTTGTGGATAAACCTTGTAGTACATGGAATAGGTTTTATTACATGTTATTTCCTACCTATTATTTATTACCTACAGTAGCGCGGTATGAGTACGAATTGATTACGAGCATTTACAAATGTGTACAGTTAGTCAAGGAATCGGTTGCTCATCGCAATTAGTCTCTCTCACCCTAAACTCTTAGAACATGGGATAAGTACGACTTGGTTACGAGCATTCAAGGATGTGTACAGATAGCCAAGGAATGGATGCTTATCACACTTAGGTTAGTTAAGTGCCTTAGTACGACCACTTCGAGCATGTGCGTTATGCATGGGATCCTAGTAACGATTAGTGTTTGGTAACCACGGTTGCATAGTTTAGGGTGTGTACGGTAAGTGGGAACGGATGCTGATGCTAGGTAATTTAGACTTAGTGTAGTAGTTAGAGTTAGTCTTAGTTTCTCAACCCTTTCCTCGTAGCACAGAAGACATAAAAAATAAAAGACCATAAAAATCATATACGTCAGACTTGCTTAACCATACACCATGACACATACAAGTAAGTCTGGGAAGACAACGATTAATTAACCCCAAGTGTTCCATGGGGCATGTAGGCATTTAGTCTATGGAGATCGACTAGATTGTGTGTAAAAATGCTCGTATTCATATGGTTGAGTGTAGGGGTATCTTGCCACTCATCATTGGCGCTGTTGTTGGGGACTAAGTGTTTGTATGTCAAATAGAACATAAAGGAATCACTCAAATCATTAGGAGCATTAATGAACCTTTGGGTTAATTAATTAAATAAGAATTTATATATAACGGTGAAATAGCACACCGAGAAAAAAAATGACTTCTTCTCACAAAAGTAATTCGCCACCTAGGACTAACACTAGAGACAGTCGGCAACATACAACACATAACCAAAACTAGCCAAGTGCTAAATAGTACAAGATAACATATACTCATCCTGATGAGTATATTCCTGATTACACTTTTATCCTCCATCAAGATGAACAGCTGTGTTGGAGAGATTTATTTGGTAACATAGTTTCACCTCCAGATCGATCTGTCCCGAACATGCTTCTCCGTGCCTTGGCACAGATTGACATGCAAGAACTATTTGGTGAATACGTTGTTAAAGACTTTGATATGAGGGATTACTATCCCATAGATGCGCAACGTAGGAGGGACTTAAGGTAGGAGAGTCAACATGCACTGCTGAAGGGCAAGGTCCCACAGGCCCTTAGTGAAATAGGAGATGAGGAACCCCTCATAACGGGTTCCTTAGCAAATGATGTTCTCCCTCCTAACGATGGTAAGGAGATAAGGCATCAGAACCTATGCTCAACGATCCATACTACTAGTTTTGATCCCCGTGAACACCAACTATTCATGGAAGGAACAACAACTCACGCTAAGGACGTGCACTTAGATAGTTATAACGATTGGGGCCAAAGCAGCCTAGGAGAAGGTAAGAAACATCACCATGGTGATGGTTCCCCTTCTTCTTCTCCTTCATGTCACCACTCACCCTCTCCTTCCACATCTGGGTGTAGCCATCGTGAACATAACGGTGAGGATAAAGGTAAGGAAGATGAGAGACCTTGACGGGAAAGTCGAGAGAGAGGACAAGGGCAAGGACGTAGGGAGAGTAGGGAACCACAAAGACATCATAGACATCATGAAAGAGATGATCATGACGAGCCCCTACTTGTAACCTGAAGTATGCTTGACATCACAGAGGTTGTTAGGATTCTAACAAGGCACTTAAAGGACAGTTGGATCAAGTGTTTGGACATAAATAATATTCCACATTTTGAAGGGGGATACAACACTGATCCACAACATCATTTACAAGAATTCCACGATGCCTGTGCCTTGCAAAATATA
>MNCI01004990.1:161276-183150 GCA_015680685.1 Gnetum montanum | reverse complement strand
CCTTGGGACTTATGCCCAAGGGAGACTATCACAATTTAGAGCCTAAGAAGTACAAAGTTTGTTGGAACAAGTAGCGCAAGAAGAGGGTGAACTACGTAAGAGGGAAAGTGTAGAAGAATACAACCATGACCCCTCCCTTCGCAAGAAGGGAGTGAAATTCTATGATAAGGAGGATGAGTCACCACTCGAAGAGTTGGTGAATCGGAAAACTTTGCCGATCCAAAAATTAACAACCGAGGTATCGGCCAAGGTGGATCAAAAGTGGGATTCGTTAGACTCAAGAATTGAAATAATCTTGAAAATTGTAGAAGAGTCTAAGGAGGAACGAAGTAGTGACAAAGGTAAGACAAAGTGGAGAAATTTAAGCCCTGCACATAACAATGGTAAGGGGAAAATTTCTATCTTCGATGAGGTTGTGGACTCTGACATAGACGATGACAGTGGATGTGAGATCTACTAGTATGACCATCCTAAGGGATGTTGCCTAGTTATCTCACATCTGCAGGAGTCTGGGGTGTATGCGTTAAATCCAAGACTTAACCAACGGCAAACACCCCGAAGGTTACCTTATTCATAAGGTAACCCAAGGCAGTTTCACCAACCACTAGTGTACTATCCAAGTGGAACTCCACCACAGCCCATTGGATAGCATCAGCAGTGGCAATATCCATAGTCATGGGGGATGCCATTGCCAACACAACAGTACCCTTACCGGCAGCCTGATCCTTATGGTTATTATGTGTAGCAGCCGGTTTCTCCAGGTGACTCTATGGATCACACTACTCCCCAACGTCACTACCATGTTTGGGAGTACTTTAGGAGGACTCCTTCTCTTCCAGGAGACATCTCATACTTATCCCATCCTCCAACTCCATCCGCACCTCTTCCACCTGTAGTTCCCATACAACCTGTTCGAACAATGCAAGGGGAACTACCTACTCAATCGTAGCAACGTAACGTCGTGAGAGCTGTAAATATTCAACTTGTAAATATTCAAACTGGTGCTGGTTCTAACAACTGTACAAAGAAAAAACCCTTGTTTAGAACCAGGAGCCTAGACAAACTCTCGCAACAAAAAACGGTTGAGTACATGTACATGCCTCAACCATCTAACACTTTGGAGCACCCTTCAGTCCAAAAGACTTGTACGCATATGGTTATGTTAACACATACCATAACCGACTAGATCAAGGTAGGACACCTTCCTAGGAAACTATCTGACCCTGGGAGCCCCTTAATTTATTTGCAAATCTCTGAAAATGCACCACATTAGGCTCTTCTAGACTCAGGTTCTGGAGTCAATCTAATATCATGAGAAATGTATCAAGCTTGGAACTTGCCCCAACTTAAGAAGAGTAACATTCAACTGGAGCTGGCTGACCAGTCCATCACCATTCCCTTAGGATTGGTGGAGGACATCATCACCACTGTGTGTGGTTGGTCATACCCAGTCGATTTCCTAGTGATTGAAGTTAACAATGAAGGGGGCTTCCAAATTATAATGGGAAGGCCATGGCTAAGTATAGTAGATGCGTACCTAGGGATCCCTGATCTTTCTTTGCAAATATCTAAGATAGATATTTATGAAAAGATTAAGAAGAAGAAAGTTACGTGCATCACATACAGTGACACAAAGGGTGATGACATGGAAGAGTGTTCAGCATTGCTTCCATGTGAGCGGTGTGCCCAAGAAACACAAATCCAAAGGTGCCTGTATATAGCAACCACACCAGTAGTAGACACACTGTGGTTGACAGCTACTAGAAAGAGCAAATTAATATGCATGGAACAAATTGAGGAAACTCATGCTAACAACAAAGACATAGATACCTTAGAATATGAGCGTCGCCAACTTCCACCCCTCAACCTAAGAACATCAATGGGAAGAAGTTGGGCACTTCTACAAAATTCAAATAGACGTTCATTATTTCGGATCTCTCCCTTACAATTCAGTCATGGGGGAGATGGCCACCTATGCTAACCATTGGAGTTTNACATGTTTTTGTTCTACACATTTTTGTTTTACACATTTTTGTTTTACACGTTTTTGTTTTACACATTTTTGTTTTACATGTTTTTGTTCTACACATTTTTGTTTTACACATTTTTGTTTAACATGTTTTTGTTTTACACATTTTTGTTTTACATGTTTTTGTTTTACATGTTTTTGTTTTGCAAATTTCTTTAAACTTTTCTTTTTTTTTTGTTTTATAACATCGTTATACTTTTCCATTGTGTGTGTATGTGTGTGTGTGTGTGCCATCCACCATGTAAGTTCATCACCCAATAAGTGTTCGGAATGATGGTATGAACTATTTTTCATTGATTGCTAATGTTTGGTTTTTACCTTTAGGTTACGATGTTGACACTAAGGTATGTTCTTTTGATATGGTAGGCAATGAGTCCACTTCATCCATTCATCCACCAAAGTCTATGGTTTCTCTTGGCTTGGAAATGTACAGTCCCCTTCCTAATAAGAACTTTAATGAATCGGTGACTGGGTACTTCTCAAACTAAGGAAAGACTCAAGGTTTGAAATGGGTGTGACTTCAAGGGAACTTGATGCATTTGTGTTGGTCATTCTCTTGGGTGCTTGAATTTTTTCTTCTTGAGTTTTCTTGCTGTTCTGATGTTACTCAATTCTCAAAAGCTGAGACAATAAAAATAAAAAGTCTTTGCATGGTGTGGTTCTCACACATAAAAACACAAAACACAAAAAAAGTGAGAATTCAAAGCACACACCTTAGATGAAATAAATTTGGGCTACAAGCACTAGTTATGGAACCAAAAGTGTTCCCTCTAACTAAGGCCATTCTTGTTTCCTATTCACTTTCTTGTTTCGACGGAATGGTGGTGATTCTTGGAGGAAGCCTTCTTGGTCCTCAAGTGGATGGTTTGGTCAAGTGCATTGATGCGAAGTCACTGGATGTGGTTGGTTTGAGGCCAGAGTTGGAATGAGAATTGCCAAGTCACATTAATAATGAAACACACAAGGGGCTGTACACCACCTCGTTCTTGGGATTCCATTACATCCTCTTCTCTCCACCTTTCTCTCCATTGTTCACCTCATTACCAGTTGTATCATTAGTGTATATTTTGGTAGATACATCATTTTCTTTTTGGTAAATTCTCACGGTTAAGACTTTAACTCTTGTTCCAAAGGACATTCCCAGAGCCTATGGACTCTTTGAATGTAGGTTTGTCAGGGCATTAAGGGCATGAGCCTGCTTTGGGGAGGATCCACTGATATTCCTATTTGGTGCATAAGTTAAACTCTTTTCCTTAACATTTTGCAATTAATTTAATTTAATTTTTTTCATTTCCATCTTGACATCTATTTTATCAATGTCCTAGTTGTCTCTTTTTCTTCCTCTTTCTTATTCTTATTCTTTCTCCATTCTATCACTACCGGGGGTTCACGATTAGTCATGGGGGTACGGAGCCCATTTTTTTTGATTTTCTCCTAGCCTTGAATTTTTTTGCTTTTCTCCCTAACCCCTACACCTTTAGTAGTCATCATTAATGTATCTCCAGATCCGTATCAGCCATACCACAACCCAACTAATGGATGTACACCGAAGCAAGGTATTACCCACATTGAAATTTATTTACCCTTGCTAATATATGACTGTGTTGTGTGTGCAGATGATGATCATGCAACAATGGACCAGATCTAGAGGGAGCACTTGGAATGGAGCAGCGCTACAGCAGCTATGCAAGGAGCAAGATTGATGGCGCACTTACCGATGGACAACAAAAAGCACAATTTGGGCATTGGCAGAAGCAATAATTCTTCTCTCTTCTTCTCTCCTCTTCTCTCTTCTCTTTTCTCTCAGCTACCAAATAAGGCCTGATGTCAATGTAATAAGGTGTTCACCCTTGTTGTTATAAACACTAGTTTTGTCAAGTCTTGTAATAATGATCGTTCACATATCATCCCATTACATCCATTCCCTCAATAATCCCATACCCACATGATATTATTGTAATGAACTTGAGGATGAGTTTTCATTTAGTCATGGGGGTATGATGGGATGCGATATTGCGACCATCGCAATATTGTGTCGTCCCCTGCGATATCGCATACGTGATATCGCAGTTCGCCGCCATATCTATAAATAAGAGGTGGCACTCCCCTTATTCCTGATCCTAGGCTAAAAGTAGGAAAACTCTGGTAGATTGATCACTCCAGAGATAGATTATTTTTCGTGTGCCTGCAGTAGGAGTCCCCAAGTGAACAGATCTTTATTCGAGCAGCTTTGTACCTGAACACAAGTTGTGTACGACAATAAAGACAAGCTTTGTGGATAAACCTTGCAGTACATGGAATAGGTTTTATTACATGTTATTTCCTACTTGTTATTTATTACCTACAGTAGCATGGTATGAGTACGACTTGATTACGAGAATTTATGAATGTGTACGGTTAGTCAAGGAATCGGTTGCTCATCACGATTAGTCTCTCTCACCTTAAACTCCTAGAATGCAGGATAAGTACGAGTTGGTTACGAGCATTCAAGGATGTGTACGGATAATCAAGGAACAGATGCTTATCATGCTTAGGTTAGTTAAGTGCCTCAGTACGACCACTTCGAGCACATGCATCACGTGTGGGATCCCAGTAACAATTAGCATTTGGTAACCATGGTTGCATAGTTCAGGGTGTGTACGGTAAGTGGGAACAGATGCTGACGCTAGGTAATTTAGACTTAGTGCAGTAGTTAGAGTTAGTGTTAGTTTCTCAACCCTTTCCTTCTAGCGCAGAAGATATAAAACATAAAAGACCATAAAAATCATATACCTTAGACTTTCATAACCATACACTGTGACACATACAAGTAAGTCTGGGAAGACAACGATTAATTAAACCCAAGTGTTCCATGGGGCGTGTAGGCATTTAGTCTACGGAGTTCAACTAGATCGCACGTGAAAACATTCATATTCGTATGGTTGAGTGTAGGGGTATCTCGCCACTCCTCACTAATTATCATTACATTGGTTATTTTATCTTATGCATAGTTGTGCATTCCTAGATGTCATGACAAACATCAAATGTACATTATATTAGACATTATGCGTAAGAAGATAACATGAAAAACATCAAATATATGTAACATTTAAGTGTAAAAAAATAATAGTGGAAATGTAGAAAAGAAAAAGAAAAGAATACTTTATTGATTTGTAATAATGTATATGGTTCATGCTATGAGTGTTCCTTAGGGTTATCTTCCTTCGACATCTATCCCTTAGAGAAATTCAGCATTTCCACCATGGTTAGGCTTGTCAATAGCTAGAAGGGATGGTCAATCCTCTTCCTATCTTGCTTCACTTGACATCTATTACTTGCCTTTAACAGCTCTAAAAATTCATGTTGATATGACCTATAATGCTTGTGTATAAATACCTCAAGTCAAATCCCCAAAGGTCACCTCAAGAGACATGTCCATTATTACAATGCACCTTTTCAATTCTTAATCACAACTACGTATTTTAGGTCCTGTTATACTAATCTCAAGATTAGCTATGAAGTGACATCATCTTCATTATGTAGTAGCACCATTTGGAAATGGGGATGTTATAATCTATCCCCCTTAGGTTTCGTTCATCCTTGAATGAGTTCATGTTCACTATCTTTTTCTAGCTCAAATACTCCTTTTATGATACTATACTCCAATAATTTGATTTCTTCATTGCATTTGAAGCTATTACTTACTTATTTTGCAAATACAATATAAGTGAGAAGAATACATATAAGTATTAAATATTATTTTATCAATACTTACATCATTTTCTAAGATTATGATAAGAGGTAAATTAAAGAGCTACCAACCACTAATCACTAGTCCTAACTAGGGTCACATAAAGTGTAACTTATATATGGTTTTCCAAGTGAAGGTAAAGTAAATCCTTATTCTAAACTTGCATTACCCTAGATATTTTACTTATCAAATTAAAATATAAAGTAATAAATGAAGAAAATAATAAGATTATAAATAAAAGTAAGGCTAAGATACTTCTTGATCTTGATTAATCTTGGGGATCAATGAAATTAGTTGTAGTTCCATTATAAGGGGTATATGATTGGATGGCCTTGTTTAGGATGGTAGGGCTTGATCTTGCTTTTTGTAAACTTTCTCTTTAGAATTTAACTTTAGCAACTTGGTAACTTGGAAGAATTGGACATTGTACCAAACATAATCTAGTGTCTCAATGAAGAATGTTGTTCACCTATCTTCATTAATCATGACATTGTAATTGGTAAATTGTAGTTCTTGATGAGTATTAGCCATTAACATCATGTATTTTTGAATTATAGGATTTGACTTATCTATTGAAGATTCAAAGTAATTGGAATATACATTGGCAAATGAAATTGCATGTTAAATTGATGGGAACATTTTCTTCAATTCAGATTTCTCTTCGAAGGATTCTTTTACACATCCATATTTTTAAAATCAATGCATTAAATTCTCCATAAAGAAAAAATAGCATTGAATTGATATTAGAATGATTTAGAAATAACATATTCTTCAAGTTTTCCTCTATTTTCTTAATCAAGTATGTCACTTGATGATGTCTACATTTGGACATGTTAATTTGGTAATTAAATATATGTTGATCATACATATATATCTTTCTGATTAGCTTTTAACTATCAATGCCTAGGGCTATGTAACTTCTTCAAAATCTTAATAATTCTTTCTTTCCCATGATTTGAAGTTATAGAATTTCAAAGATCATATCTTTTAATCTCCATACAAATCTTTGTACCAGTTCAAATTTGGCTTCTTTACAAAAGATCACATAACCATCCATGTTGTGATTTTTATAATAGGCTAATCTATATGGTTCCAAAGAAGAATTTCTAGAAGAAATTTTTTTCTTGTAAAAACCTTTATATCCTATCTTTACCAAGTCTAGTTGGAATTGGTATAGGAATTCCCATGGTAAGACTTCTTGTAGGCACAAGACATCAACATCCAAATTTTGTAACTTTGCTAAGATGCATGGGTATTGATACTCATGTCAGTCCAAGGCCTATGGTGGACATAGCAAATGTCATCTTTCACTAGCTAGGGATCTTACAAGTATGTTGTATATTGTAACTTTCATCCCATTCTTGGATTCTCTCTTAGGTAATTTCTCTTCATGAGTATCATACACCTTGTCAAAACAAGATTATGAATCTTCATGTTGTTCTGTCGCATGATTTGGTTGTAGGACGAATTGATATACATCTTCTTGATCATTTTGGTTCATCAACTAGTTCATTAACTGATTTTTGGTTAGTAACATCTAGCTACATTATTTAGATTCTTAGTAATCTTTCTACCCCCCTCAAGACACTAACTCTAGTAGTGTAACTAATGACATACTTGTAACGACAGAAAATGTCGGCAGCTGGAATACCAAACAAAATCCGTGTACACAGTCTTAACCACGGATTCGTGAGAGGGCTGTGCTGGAGAAAACGAATCCGCAATGCCCTGAACGGTCTTGTCGATCAGACAGGGACTTACTAAATCAGTAAATCGATAGAGATTATGAATATTTCGTGGAGAGATTTGATTCGACGAGTTGCGAAATGAGAGAAAAAAGATGTAGATAAATGGTAATAATGACAACGTTAACGCGATAAAAGGAATTAGAAATGAGAGAAATGTGTGATGTCAAGATCTGTTCTTTGACCCGACAAAATGAGTATTTTGTATACCAAGTTACACAGGGGAGACCCCGATTATCTTGTGCAAAACAGACACAAAATAACAAGAAAACTGTCCAAGTAGAGGTACAGAATGGAACCCGATCTACCTCGTAGGCCAGAGATGAGATGCAAGGAAGGTCAAGCTCTGACGTCTATCGATTAACTGCTTCTGGCCTATAGAACTCATAAGCCACATCGGATCATCTTTCGATCTCTGACCTGCTCCTTTCGCCTTGAGTAGTCTCTGCTTAGGATTGCCAATGATCGCCGATGGAGAGAGAGTTGTAACCTTGCCCAAAGGACTAATCACTCATGCTGCCAATTGTCTTTTGCAAAAATGTCTCCTATCTCTGTTAAAAGATAGTGCTGCCAAGGAATTGTCAAAATGCTACTCTCTCTGTTTCTCTGTGTTGTGTCCTCTTTTGTATCTTTGTCAACTGAAGTATTTATAAGTTTGACAACATGTGGAGAAGGCATGGCCATGATGACACGTGTTTCAAACTTTTCAAAACATCATTGAGCTGACCATCTTTGCGCCGAAGTTCACGATCACGCACAATACGCCCATCTGCATATTGTGCGTATGGATAGCAAACATGCATCGGGCATGTCTCAGCTGATTTTAGACTATATTACGCTCATACGCATTGCGTCGCGTGCAAGAGCGTAACAAAGCGTGAAAACAATGGATTTAGGCTGTCTTACGCTTTTTTATGCTGCGGAGCATAGCAAAGCATAAGGAGTGATTATCTTGACGATGACTTACACTGACACACACTGCGTTGCGTATCGAGCGTAAGGCGGTCAACCTGTAAAAAGAAAGGAGCCAATCTATTATGCGTCTTTAGACTTTGCCTTTGGCTTCTTTGAAGCTCATCACGCATGCGTTGTGTAACAGAACGTAAACTTGGCCTTGGACAAAAGACTTAGCACAATATTCGAGAAGTTGCATATTGCACTGCTTAAGCCTCTACAAATCTACTGAAGTAAGTCACCTCCTGATACCAGACTATGTTAAACAGATTTACGCATCATTACGCTGTGTTGCGTAATACAGCGTAAAGACAAAAAATATAGTAAGATTGGAAATCTGCAAAGGAAACCGAAGACTTGATGCTGCACGCCCCTTTGTTTTGCGCTGCCTTGTTCTCCCTTCTAGAATTCTGACATGTACTCTTGCCTGAATCGTGAATCTTCGCCTGAGGCCGAATCACAATTTTTATAGTGTTTCAATGGCCCCTCTTTGTTGACGGTTAGAGGGCTTGCCCGAAAGACGTCGACAAAGAAAACGAAACACCGGATTGGTAAAAGTACGAACAACGTTCATCAATGGTTACTCAAGTGTCACCTTGTCACCATTGAAGAGCAAGGATGGGGGTATGGGAGATAGGAGGGTATAGTAGGAAACAGGTTCGGGGAAGACTCAAATGAGTCATGATGGCGGAAGTATGGAATATGCTCATTGAACATACAGAAACGTATGCATACTTATATCAACAGGAATGCTTTCAGACAAGCATAGCGCATCAGTCTAAGATTTCTCTGTTACAGACTATAGCAGGAACGCTTGTAAAAGGAGCACAGCACGTTACTTCTGCGATATCTCTGCTATGATACTTAAATGCGTTTCACCAGTTTATGGACTTGATTGCAATGCAAGTGCAGAAAACGGGTGCTTGCGTATATAGCTTTTGCATACAGGAAGTAGATGGTAGGGATGAAGCGAAGTAAGAGCTAAGGGTAGGATTATAAGGGGAAGAGGGATGCACTTCTAAGTGGACAAGCTAACCTGAGTAGCCATCTCAGAACGCTGTTTGTACTTCACTGCTCAGATGAACGCACCTTTGAACGACATCCTCAAAGCAAGTAGCTTGCAACCACAGAAGAAAACAGAGGACACCATTGCTCGTGCGAACAACTAGCGAGGTTGTCGAAACGAGTACCATTTGCGGCGAGATAAAGCGATCTAGCCATGAAGGAGGAACCGTAGCGTGAGGCCAGAATCTCCAATCTTGACGCTCAGGCTAGCATATCACCGCCAAAGGACATCAGACTCAGCGCACCTAACTGGTTATGCAAATAACCAGCTAGGTGAATCTGCGAAGCCAGAGTCTGATAGCGATGATCAACAGAGATCCCTGAGGTTGTTGTCGACGAGGATTTCATCGAGGCTCTGGCCAGCGAAACTAAACCCTCAGAAGTACCACTGCTGTAGTGGGCACAGTGACGGCATCTCCGAGGGGTCAGTAGTATGCCCCTCAGCACATCCAAGGAATCAGTAGGATGCCAGTGGGGTAGTGACGCTGGAGCTGGCTCAGCGTCCCACCCTGTTTGTCATGCAGCTATACAGAGATGACTACGCTCGCTTGATTTGCATGGTGGCAGCCTGTAAGTCCCAGTTTTAAGTCCTGGTAGACTGTCGTTGCTGGTTTTAAGTCTCAGCAGACCATGGTCCTAGTTTAAAGTTTGGGCGGACCGAGAAGTGCTAGTTTTACGTCGTAGCGGATGGTGGTGTGTCTGATTTATGGTCTCAGCAGACCGTGCTATGGATGTCAGTTTCGTGTCATGACCCAAGCACAAATCTGTGCTGGTTTTACGTCTCAGCAGACGATTGCTTACCTTTGCCATTTTTATGTCATGGCGGACAGCCGGTGCCAGTTTAGCGTCGTGGCAGACGTGTGCAAAAGATGCCAATTTTTCGTCTTGGCAGACCTATACAATGTTGCCAGTTTTACGTCGTAGCGGACGGTCATAGCTTGCCAGTTTAGCATCGTGGCGGACGCGTGCAGGGAATGCCAGTTTTACATCGTAGCGGACGGTTGTTGCCAGTTTAGCGTCATAGCGGATGGTTATGGCCATACCTGATATTCACACTAGAGATGCAACTATATGTAGTACTGCTTCAGATATATGTGATTGACAGGGTTTGGTAACTTGTTGCTGTCGACATCCACCAACCTGAATGCGTCGTTGCTATACGCATCAGCCACTAAGAAAGGGCCCTCCCAGTTTGCAGAGAATTTGCCTACTGGTTCGCGAACGGCCTTGAGAACTAAATCTCCCTTCTTGATCAGACGCTGCTGAAGATTGTGACGATGCTTTTGCCTCTACCTGTCTTGATACTTTTGAATTGTATCAAGCTTCTGTATTCGCTTCTCTTCTACTGAGTCCAAATCTATGACCTGAGACTCGGTGTGTTGAGCCTCATTTATAATCGTGGAGAGGACCATTCTCAGAGAAGGAATTTGCAACTCAAGGGGTAGCACTGCTTCAGATCCGTAGACTAGGCTATAAGGCGTACCATCTGTAGCCATCCTACATGTAGTACGATACGCCCATAGCACATAGAGGATTTTTTCGTGCCACCGTTTCTTATTGCTGTCGAGAATTTTCTTGAGCAGATTGATGATGACTTTGTTTGTTGCTTCAGCTTGACCATTTGCTTGCGGGTAGTAGGGCGAGGAAAAAGATTGTTTAATGCCAAGACTATCACAGAAGGATTTGGTTTCCGTACTACTAAATTGCAGCCCATTGTCGGTCACAATAGTCATTGGGAGACCAAATCTGGTTACGATGTTGTCTAGGATAAAATGGCAAATTTGTTGAGATGTGATCTTCCGTAAAGGAACAGCTTCCACCCACTTCGTAAAATACTCAGTAGCGGTAATTATGAAGCTATGACCTGCGCAAGATTTTGGCGTGATGGGACCTATGATGTCTAATCCCCATCGTTGGATTGGCCATGTTATCTGAGTCGTATGTAACTCTGTAAGTGACACGTGTATAAGATTTGCGTGACGCTAACACGTGTCGCAAGTTTTAACTTTTGTCAGGCAATCTTTTTCCATGCGTGGCCAGTAGTATCTTAGATGACAGATTTTTGAGGCTATAGCTCGTGGTGCTACGTGTCCTCCGCATAATCCCTCATGAATTTCGCCAACTATACGGTGTGCTTGGTCTTTGTTAACGCAAGTAAGCAGCACACCATCAAAAGAGCGTCTATAGAGAGTACTGTCTCCTACGATGACGTACTGCTTAGCGCGCTTGCAGATTGCATCCTTCTGCGTGCGTGTCAGTTCGCGTGGTAGCTCGCCCTGCAAGAGGTAAGTTTTAATGTTGTCGTACCATTCTGGCGTGTTTTCCTCGAGAAGAGAGGATATTTGCGCTGCCTGAACGATAGGACCTGTACAGTCTGTTATTAAAGCAGGACAGGTGTCCAATAGATGTGATGGCACGTTTAAGGCCAGCGTAGCCAATGCATCAGCCAGTG
Organism: Gnetum montanum; assembly: GCA_015680685.1. Classification (NCBI taxonomy): domain Eukaryota; kingdom Viridiplantae; phylum Streptophyta; class Gnetopsida; order Gnetales; family Gnetaceae; genus Gnetum; species Gnetum montanum. The sequence goes on along the minus strand of MNCI01004990.1, from coordinate 171,175 downwards.
TGTTATCATTTCGTGGCACGTGTTGGGCATCGATGGTCACGAATTGCTTTAGAAGATCTTTAGCCATATCGCAGTAGGGTTTCAAATGTACAACTTTGCAGGCGTAGACTCCTGTGACCTAATTGATGACGAGCATCAAATCACCCCTAATTGCCAAGTGTCGAACACCGAGTTCGCTGACAGTTAGTAATCCCTTGAGGAGCCTCTCGTACTCTGCCACATTGTTCGTACAGGGGAAGGTCAAGTGATAAGCGTGAAGACGCACATCCTCAGGTGATAGCGTAATAACGGTGGCAGCACTGCCACCTTTAGCGGTTGAAGCTCCGTCGAAATACAACGTCGCCTTAGGGCCTGTTAAGACAGGGCTTATACTATGTACATATTCGTCTGGAAATTCAGGCTCTATGGTCGCCTGACTTTCAATGGGAGATGTTACTAATTGGTCGGCTATCACTTGGCCTTTCGTAGAAGATTGACCAATGTAATGCAGATCGAATTCTGCTATGATAGCCTTCCAACAAGCTATTCTGCTACTTTCGTATAAGTTATGTGTAATAGCCCTAAGGATGTTATTTTTACAGATGATTTTAACTTGACTACGGAAAAGAGAATGTCTGCACTTCTTGAGCGTAAATACTAACGCTAAGTAATTACGCTCTACTTCGTTGTACCTCGTTTCATACGCACATAGAGCGTGACTCAAGTAGTAGATGGGTACTTCCGACCCATCATCCCTCTTTTGACAGAGTAATGCTGCTAAGGTTACGTCTGAAGTAGCGAGGTAGATGTAGAATGGTTGATCCCTTTGCGGCGGGAAAACTGTTGGCAAGCGTTGAAGCTCTTGCTTCAAGCTGTCGAATGCACGTTGAAAATCATCCATCCATTCAAAATTAACCCCCTTTTTAAGTAAATGTTGCATAGGGTGTAACTTGTCGGTTAATCTCGAGATGAACTGCTTGATAAACTATAACCTCCCCTGTAATCCGCGTAATTGCTTAAGACTTGTAGAGGGTGCCAATTCAACAATGGCTTTGACTTTGTCAGGGTCTACACGTATGCCAGTTTCCGATACCACAAAACCTAGCATGCGTCCGATTTTGACTCCGAACACACATTTTTTTGGGTTAAGTTGGAGGTCATATTTAGAACATCTTTCAAGGACTAACTCCAGATCCTTTGAATGATCTTCTGACTTTAAAGACTTAACAGCTATATCGTCAATATAATCATTCAGCCTCCCTAAGAGGTAATCGCTAAAGATGTATGTCATAGCTCGCTGATATGTTGCTCTGGCGTTCTTTAAGCCAAAAGGCATCATGGTATAGCAAAAGGTCCCCTAGGATGTCATAAATGTCGTTGTAAGCTGGTGCTCTGGGTTAATGCGTATTTGATTGTAGCCTGAGAAGCCATCCATGAAGGACAAAAGTGCATGTCCAGCGGTTGTATCTACCAATTGGTCGATACTCGGCAATGGGAAATTGTCCTTGATTGTAGCTTTGTTCAAGTCCTGGAAGTCTATGCAAATGTGGATTCCTCCAGTCTTTTTGGGAACTACTACAATGTTGGATACCTAGTCCGAGTAGTCAACCGCGCGAATAAAACTTGCCTAGTACAGCTTAGTGATTTCATCACATACTACTAGCGCGACTTCCGGCTTGATCTTTCATGCTTTTTGCCTGACGGCTTTGATATGGGGATCTAGGATTATGTTGTGTTGAATTAATCTTGGATCTAATCCTGGCATATCCTCGTAAGACCATGCAAACACTGTGATATTACTCTGGAGGACTTGTTTGATGTCGTCATGTGCCTTTTGGTCTAATAAAGAACTAACTTTGAGAGTCTTAGTCTCACCCCTATGCGTAACCACAGAGACCTCGTTGAGTGGGTCTTCGGTTACATCTCCAGCTTCTAGATCTAGCATGCGCATCGATTGCTCTAGCTAGTCTAGAGATGTTTCCGAAGTGGCTATGATTGTGTCGTTAAGGGCTAAGTTAGTCTCTATTAATGTGGGATCAAATAGTCTAATGATTTTACCATGCAAGCTTGTTAAAACTAGCGGCGCAGATAACATTTTGTCCATCTGTCGATTATCCTGCAAAATTGTCAAATGCGAGAGTGATTAGAAATATATTAAGTTTGGTGAGATAAGTGTTTAACGAATAACATTTAATCTAGTGTACAGGAAGTGATGTGACGTCGTTGCGTAAAGCTAACTGAATTTTAAATTTTGCGAACAGCCTGTAATTAATGAGACCTGATTATGAGGAGATAAGATACAGTAGTTTAGGGTCATTTCGGACCGCAATGCGTGCGATATCTGACGCAATTAATATTTTAATCTCCGGGTTCCAGCTCATACTAACACCAATATTTGGGCAAGTTTTGCTGAAATCGGGTATCGAGTCGATTAAATTTTGGTATATAAGTAAGCAGTTTCCAGTAAGAACGGGCTGTTGGCTATCGCAAATTCAAATTCATGACTGTCCAGGGCGAGAGGAAGAGGAGTAAAGGCTGAAATCATGTAGTTTGCAAAGACGTGAAAGTGCAAGGCTGTGAAGGCTTTGAAGCTGCAATAATGGCGCCTAAAGCAAAAAGAAAGAACACGAAATTGGTGAACGTCGACAAGGTGCAAGAGAATCTGCAACGCACTTCGCAAGCCGTGGTCGAAGTGCGGGATGCTACGCCTTTGAACCGGTAGGCCATTCCTTGCGTACTTGTGTTGTTTTAGCAGCGTTTATTCTTGTGGCGTCGTTCATGTAAATGAGGATTTTAGATTATGGATCTCACGTTAAGACGAGGGTTTAATGAGGTTGCGTCTATCGCCGTCGTCAGGGAAAAACCTTGCGCTATTGCAAGGGTTTGGGCGATTTCGGCATGAATAGCTAGATGTAATTTGTAGGTTTTCTGTGTGCAAGCGTGAATCTAAACGTTGATTTGTTTATTGTGTTTTCTGTACAATGTTATGCTGAGACCTATCTTAATCGTCTTAGACATTGTTGGGGTTTTATGCTACATAAACCCAATTGTGCCTAATGTCCCACCCTCGCAGACTCGGTTGCATGGGAATGCCATATGGTTTCGCAAGGGTGCGCTAGAGTTTTTGCAGTTTCTGCTACGTAACTACAACGTCATCATATGGTCTAATTTGTGAGGGGATATTACTGGTGCCATTTTGGAGCACCTGTTAGTGGGTTCCACGCAAGGAATTTTGGCTTTCTTGACAGACGGGGCCATCGATACTGGTCGTCCCCAGGACCGAGAACTTAGCGCCCGAGGTTTGCGGTGCTTAAGTTGGATCTGGGAAATGGCCCAGTTTAGTTGCTACCATGCGTACAACACTTTGTTCATGGCCTTCCATGTCTCGACTTACTTCCAGAACCCACCAGGGACAGCATACTACTTAGGCGGGTAAGTGATTGTGTTGGCTATATAGTCATTATATGTCTATTGTCTGAGTTTGTAAAGCATGAGATAAACCTATGTGGTATGGTACAGGTTTTTCATTCATGAAAATAGGTTAGTAGGGGATGGCGATACTTTGTCATGGACTGAAACGGCGATAAAGGTGTTTACCTCAACGAGCAACATACGCGCGGGTGTGATGGGGCAGATTAGCTTCGATATTCATGAGTATCCTACCCGCTATGCTGACGCTTTCGAGAATTGCCAGAATCTCGGTTGGCTACATGACGATTGGACCTTGGACGCACCCCTTACCGTTGAGGACGTGCAGAGGAAACTTCCTCCATTTCCTTTGCCATTTGGTCTTGGTAAAAATGCTGCGTATTCTATTGTTGTGTAATGCAATTGTGAATTGTGAGTCCCGCATAATAATGTTTTTGTTTGACCTATGTCTCACATTGTTCAGTTAGGGAATCTCGGGAGATTACCCTTACAATTTTCGGCCGCGAGGCGAATATCGTTCTCTTTCGCTACGGCGACATCAAGGATGCACAACGCTGGCTCAGCCATGCGGCGGCCCCAATTGTGGTGGTCACCAAGATATGAGAAGCAAGGCTAATGCATTTATTTTTAGCCGTGACTCCTGATGTCCCCGCCAGTGAAATGCTAACCCTGGTCAACTCCTTTAGTGAAAAGGCAGAGCGTTTTTGCACGCGCGTTCATAACGTACGTGTAAGTTTTGACATTGATGCTCAACTCTTTGAAGACCTTTCCGGGGTCTCTTCTAACAGCCTTCCCATAGAGGAGAAGGCGAAGAGGACTCTCTCTTGTCAGGAGTGGCTAGAGGAGTGGGTAGGGGTTAAGAGGGAGCCTAAAGGGATCCCTTGTGAACGGATCTAACTGGAAGTCGCCAAGACAGTTTACCCCATTTTTCGGGCCTGGACTTTCCCCAAAACCCTCTCATAGGGGAGGTTCTTTTCCTTAGAGCAGACCCGTATTATGAGAGAGGTTCTGGAGGAAGGGACCCAGTTCAATTGGGCAAGCTATTTTGTTGAGGGACTACGCACTGAGATGATCAGGCTTCGTAAGAAGCTCGAGTCTCGTTTCAACATGCATTACGCCTTCTTCATAGCCTTCCTTCGACGTTTTGCTAATGATATATTAAGAGTATTGTGTGATATGTCCAGGGAAAGTTACGGAGCAGCTGACCCCTGAAACAGGGGCAGTGATACTAGGTCGTGGGGAAGGGGCCTCAGTTTTAGAAAAAGAGGCCCCAGCTGTTAGGGTGGGCCATGCACAGACCCTTGTGCATGAGGAGGCTCTGGCTGTAGGGACAAGAGACGCACAGGCTCTTGTGCATGAAGTGGCCCCAGCTGTTGGGACCAGCGACACACAGACTCTTGTGCGTGAAACGGCCCCAACTGTTGGGACCAGCGATGCATAGACTCTTGTGCGTGAAGCGAGGGAGGAGGCAGAAGATATTGGCAGGCTCCGCACTGTTACCGGTAGAGGTAATGAGCGTGTTGGAAATTTTGAGAAGTTCTGTTAGTAATTAGAATTTCTAACTTGACTACGCTGCAGGAGGAGAGGATACGTCTACTTCCGCCGCTGTGAGTAGAGCGTGGAGAGACTTTCCTGACAAGTTCACCTTCATGGAAGGTGTTGTCAACGATATGATTGAGCGCCTTGAGCGCGTCGATCCTGGAGCTGGTACGTTGAGGCTATAATAAGTTTATTTTATTATACAGTGATTCTGTTTCATATGCATTAATGATGTTTACTGTTAGGAGCTCGCCTTCGATGGGACCCAACGGAGCCCATTGACCTGGACACAGTGGAGCCTCCATCAAATGGGGCGGTCATGCCACCCCACATTTATGAAGAGATGCGTAAATGTGCGTTACACTCGACTCGCTCCTTATGGGAACGTAAGGGTGTAAGTGAAAGCCTCTGGAAAAGGGTGCAAAGGTTAGAGCAGAAGAATGAATCTCTGACCAAGGAGGTCGGAGACCTAAGGTCGCGATGTGAGTTCCTACAGGCACGGGAAATAGGTGACGAAGACTGGTGTACTGCTGTTATCGATTACTCCCGTTATTGGACTGCCATCAAGAACAGCGTGCAAACCAGTCAGGCGTTGGTAGAGCGGCGGATGCAAATAGAGCTGTTAGCTCAAAAAAGCCAAGACTGGAGGGATTTCTGCGCAAGTGTGCAAGAATGGGGGCAGAAAGAAAAGGACCACAAGCATTTGTATAAGCGAGAAAGCATCGTTTATCGTAAGCATTATCGTGATTTTGCCGTCGAAGCTCAATCCTTGCGAGTCTTCCTCGACGTCATTGGGGCATCTGAAGCCTTCAAGAAGTTTCAAGAACAGGTGATGGTAAGTGCGTCCCCAGAAAGGGAGGTGACTCTCCCTGGGGGTAAAACTACCGTCCCTACCTTCTTCCCTGACCCACCTCGTTGGACTAGCGTGGAGAAAGGGAAAGTGAAGGCTGGAGCTGCTCTGGGAGATGGAGTGTGGCCTGACCTGACTGAGGATGAGATTATGGAGCGCCTGTGGACCGGCCCCCCCAAGCTTCCCTTTGCTGCGGAAGCAGGGCCATCGTGAGTAAGTTTAAGCATGACTATGTTGTCAAGTGCTGTTTTGTTAATATATTTCTCCGCATTTAGGTACCAGAAGAGGATAAAGAAGGTGAGCTAGCTGAGTGGCAAACATAAGAAGAGGGGCGTAGTGAGGAAGAGCGTCCTCCTGTGGAGCTGGTGTTAGAGCAAGAACCTCGTGAAGAGGAAATTACTCATGAAGGAATACTTTCCAAAAGAGAAGGCCCACTAGAGGACGATTTATTAGGTCTAGAGCCTGACTTGAGAGACATTGGTGACAATGGCATGAGAGGAAATGCGTAATTGTAGTTTACGCATGGTTTTATGTGTATCACTGAAAGACTAGCTATAATATCTTGCGACTATTTTGAATGTTATTTATTTTTGTGTTTTTTTTCTGCAAAGCGTAAGTGTAGTTGTTGACGATTTTGCCTAATTTATGTTGCGACGGAATGGAATTGCTCGTTTAAGGCCGTAGCGGGCTGTCACTAGTTTTAGGACATCGCGGGCCATTATGGGCGTTTGCGTAATCCGGAAGCTAGTTTTAGGCCATTTCAGGCCTTGGCTAGTTTTAGGCCATTGTGGGCCATGACTAGTTTAAGGCCATTGCGGGCCTCCTTTGCGTAATATGGAAAGCGTAATTGATGGTAAATGTATGTTTTTGCATAATTGGACTAGAATGATCAAAAGACGTAAATAGCGTACATAACAGAAATGCAATAGCGTAAGGAATGACAAGCGTAAACATTTGAAAATTTTTGTAGTGTAAATATGTATTGAATGAAAATGAACTGCTAAATGTAAACAGCGATAATCGGTAAAAAAAATGATGATGCACGTAAATGCCATTTGGTTCAATCACTAATTCGCAATTGTTTCCTAATGGCCTTTACATTCAGTGTTCCGTAAGGACAGAGAGATTTATGGTCTGACTCCTTTATGCTGCCATCCTGAAATGGCAGGTTAGCCTAGGCTAGACTGTCATCAGTGGTTTCAATTTGTTGAGGGATTCGGGGATGGGTTTGATTGTCCGATGTTTCTATCTCTGAATCCTGTTCTTTTTCAATGTTGTTGACAGCCTCGGGGGTGATTTCATCACCGCGTATTATGACCTCCCCTCCTGCATAGGGTAGGTGTATTTCCTGATGTATCAGTGATGAAACTGGCCTCAGCTGGGCTAACCAGGACCTCCCTAAGATCAAGTTGAACCCAGGCATCTCCTCGACGACTAGGAATGTGGCATCCGTTGGGAATTGATCCCCTGCCACGAACTCGATACGCACCATCCCCTTGACTTGAACCCTTGCTCCAGTGAACGACTTTACGCATGTTGTCGTTGTGGGAATGATCTGGTCGACCAGACCCAGCCTATCCACGATGGGATAAGGGACGACATTCGTAGCTGCGCCATCGTCCGCGTGTACCCTCCGGATCCAGTACTGACCGATCCGAATAGTGATGAACATGGGTTCAGTTGTCACCTGACCTTTCTCGGGATCATCTTTGATGCACTCGTCATGAAAAGTTAGTGAGGTAGGCTTAGGTCGTTTAGCTTCAGAAGGAAACATGACAGCGTGTATCACTTCCTCCTCCGCTGGTAAGCCTTCATCCACAGGTATGGATGTTAGCACGCGGACCATAGCCTCACGGTGTTCTTGGGATGTCATTAGCAGGTCATAGAGGCTCAGCGTTGTATTTTTTTGTTTTAGAGCCCGTTTGACCTGTTGAAATGCATCGAGGAGATCCTTCCCTCGGCTAGGTTGTTCATGCCCCTTGTCTTCCTCCATTCGTCCCAAGAGACGAATCTCCTGAGGTGGGATGGTGTCAGTCGAGGGATTGTTCTTTTTCTTGCCGAAAAGGGGTGGCTACGTTTTTGCACCTTTATCCTACCTCTGAGATACAGGCGAAGGCACAGAGGCCAAGGGCCTAGGCTTAAGGAAGCCGAGCATAGAGTGGTCTTTTGTAGTGTTAACATAAGTGTTCTCTCCCTTTCGTTTGTCGGGTGATGGTTGGCGACTTTGATTAGAGGCCTGCCCCTACATGAAAGGAGCAGTTGGTGGTTTCGGTGCCCTGATGATGAAAGGTGCCCTAGGTGCGGGCGCGGATGAGGCTGCAGCTTTGTTGTTACTACCTGGCTGAGTGGCATCTTGAGAAGGTGCCCGAATAATAAAGGGTGGCCTTGAGGCATCACTAGCTGTCAATGAAAGGTTTGCCCCCTTTGGTGAGCTGGTAGGTACATGCAAAACAAATGGTTGTTTGGGTAGTACTTTCCTCTCACCATCCATACTCACCACGTTGATAGTATAAGGTGCGTCGTTTGCATTCAACGGATCCTTATACACATGCAGCGCTTGGTTTTCTGGACGTGTTGGACTACTGCCGTCTAGTTTTAAATGACTTTCGTTGATCATGCGTTGAATGTCATCCTTCAACGCCCAACAGTAATCTGTGTCATGACCACACAACTGGTGGTAGTCACAGAAACGGTCCAGCCTGAAGGATCTTGGAACTGGTGGTTCGTTAGGTAGGGCTAAAGAAGGGCTCTTCAGCAATTCACAATGGCGTCTATGATGCTTTAGAGCTTCTTCAGATACCCTTTTGGGTTGAATGTATCCTACCCCTAACAATTGTTTCAACAATTCTGAGTGTTTTATAGGGAGGGCTGTATACATTGAGCGGTCTTTACGCTCAAAGTTCGATTTTGGCTAGGGGGGCTGTTCAGGGGCAACTGTGTCTTGGCTAGTGCTACCCGCGCTGGCCGTGGTCTCAGGAGGCACCGTAGGTGCCTTCTTGTTCCTGTTCTTTGTGCCCTCAGCCACTGCAGCCACTGTCGTTGTCGTCGCCTTACCTTTGTCCTTGCCTTTGTTGTGAGCATTCTTGTAGGTAACATACGCCGGGTCTTTGCTGGCCTCCACAACATCCTGGATGCTTTTAGTTTGGGCGAAGGCCTGGTGCAAGGAGTTAGGGGAAACATAATACAGGTTTGACTTGATAAAGTCGTTGACTGCTCATTTGAAGATGGCCAGTAAGTATGGCTCCGCGATTGGCTCACGGATTTCATTCAAAGTAGCACTCCAGCGCTGTATGAATTTCAGGACTGGTTCGCGCGGGTCTTGTTTCACTCCCATGAGTTGATCTAGCGTGACTTCCGGCTTTAAGTTGTATTTAAAGCGAGTCACGAACTGTGTTAGAAGTTCTTCCAAGGTTGAAATGGAAGAGTGTGGGAGGGCTCGATACCAATCTAGAGCTTTCCCTATCAACGACATAGCAAAGACGCGGATAATCATGTGAGGCCACTATTGCAACAACAAGGATTTAGATCTGAATGTGACCAAGTGAGCGTTAGGATCCCCCTCCCCATTGTACTTGGTAAAATGAGGCAAGGACATCCCCGGTGGTAACGACAGCATAGGGACCACTGAACTAATAGGATCATCTTGGTAAAAGTCCATGATGTGTATAGTTTCTGAGCCAGCGGCCTTAAGATGCCTAACCTCCTCAGTGAGGGTTTGAATAAGCAAGAAGGCCTGGTCTAAACTTGTCGATGAAGATGGCTGCGCAGAAGGCATAGGGGGTTGAACTGGGGGAGCGGTGCCGGGAAGTGGAAACGACGGAATTTTCTGGTTGGCGGATGGTAGGGCAGGGATCCCTGTAGACAGGGGGCCTGTGAGGACCACCACCCACTGGTTTGAGAAGAAAGGTTAGCCGCCGCCGGCTGTGCAGGATAAGGATAGGGATATTGCGGGACCATTTGCGGGACATACATTGCGGGTGTAACCGAGGGTTACACACCATGTACTGCAGACTGGTTATGTGATGCTACGGGATGTTCCACTGACTCGCGGTGGGCTGTTGGACGGACGTCTGCGGCTGAATGAAAGTGGTGGTTTGTTGAG
>MNCI01004990.1:147166-161125 GCA_015680685.1 Gnetum montanum | reverse complement strand
ATGACAGGGATGTGCGTCTGTGTGGTCATGGCGGGATTGAGAGGGGCTGCTTCTTCGTTGAGAGGGAATAAAGGATTAATGTAGGTATGGGGGCTCAGAGTGTGATATGAATGCTCAGACTGGGCCGCAAACTCATCTTCCTCTTTCTCCCTGTTCTGGGCTTCCAACATAGCCCTGGTAGCCTAACTCTTAGCCATGACCAACTGTGTTATAATTCCATGGTGATGGTCTGTTAAAGGGATGATGTCATAAGCTGTTGGAGTGAAATCCTGACCTCCTCGATGGATCATCTCGAAATTTCGTTTTGCCTCGATTTCGGCTCAGCTAAGGGCTAGCTTCTCTTGGATCTTGACGCAGATGAAGTTGTATTCCTCAGGGGTCACGATGGTAAATACAGGGTCTTTTCCCTGCAGTCTCAATGACCGACGTGATGGCCCTTGAGGTTCTACGACACCAGAAGTGGGTCTGGTGGTGGCGATGGGATTCACAGATGTGGCACCCAAATCGGCAGCGACCATGGCGATTGTGGTTGTGTAAGATGAATCCATTGGTCAGGTAGATTACTTGACAATAAATGACTGGATCTAAAAGATGGCTGGCAAAAGAAATCACGAATAGGCTTTCTACCCTGTAGGATTCCAAAGGAATCGTTCCTGTGACCGATCTACACCACTCGGTTTACCGTAGAATTCCCTAGAGGTATTACGTTTACGGTTTTGGGTATAGATCGCTAACAGGGCTACCCAAAAAAATACGGATCAGAGGTTTAGCCCTCCTTCTAGCGCCAGAAAACTGTAACGATGGAAAATTTCGGCAGCTGGAATACCAAACAAAATCCATGTACACAGTCTTAACCACGGATCCGTGCGAGGGCTGTGCTAGAGAAAATGAATCCATAGTGCCCTGAACGGTCTTGTCGATCAGACAGGGACTTACTAAATCAGTAAATCGATAGAGATTATGAATATTTCATGGAGAGATTTGATTCGACAAGTTGCAAAATGAGAGCAAAATGATGTAGATAAATGGTAATAATGACAACGTTAATGCGATAAAAGAAATCAGAAACGAGAGAAATGTGTGATGTCAAGATCTGTGCTTTGACCCGACAAAACGAGTATTTTGTATACCAAGTTACACAGGGGAGACCCCGATTATCTTGTGCAAAATAGACACAAAATAACAAGAAAACTGTCCAAGTAGAGGTACAGAATGGAACCCGATCTACCTTGTAGGCTAGAGATGGGATGCAAGGAAGGTCAAGCTCTATTGTCTATCAATCAATTGCTTCTGGCCTATAGAACTCGTAAGCCACACCGGATGATCTTTCGATCTCTGACCTGCTCCTTTCGCCTTGAGTAGTCTCTGCTCAGGATTGCCAATGATTGCCGATGGAGAGAGAGTTGTAACCTCGCCCAAAGGACTAATCACTCCTGCTGCCAATTATCTTTTGCAAAAATGTCTCCTGTCTCTGTTAAAAGATAGTGCTGCTAAGGAATTGTCAAAATGCTGCTCTCTCTGTTTCTCTGTGTTGTGTCCTCTTTTGTATCTTTGTCAACTAAAGTATTTATAAGTTTGACAACATGTGGAGAAGGCACAGCTGTGATGACACGTGTTTCAAAATTTTCAAAACATCATTGAGCTGACCATCTTTGTGTCGAAGTTCACGATCATGCACAATACGCCCATCTGCGTATTGTGCGTATGGATAGCAAACGTGCATCGGGCATGTCTCAGCTGATTTTAGACTATATTACGCTCATACGCATTGCGTCGTGTGCAAGAGCGTAACAAAGCGTGAAAACAATGGATTTAGGCTGTCTTACGCTTTTTTACGCCGCGGAGCATAGCAAAGCGTAAGGAGTGATTATCTTGACGATGACTTATGCTGACACACGCTACGTTGCGTATCGAGCGTAAGGCGGTCAACCTGTAAAAGGAAAGGAGCCAATCTGTTATGCGTCTTTAGACTTTGCCTTTGGCTTCTTTGAAGCTCATCACGCATGCGTTGCGTAACAGAACGTAAACTTGGCCTTGGACAAAAGACTTAGCACAATATTCGAGAAGTTGCATATTGCGCTGCTTAAGCCTCTACAAATCTACTGAAGTAAGTCGCCTCCTGATACCAGAGTATGTTAAACAAATTTACACATCATTACGCTGTGTTGCGTAATACAACGTAAAGACAGAAAACATAGTAAGATTGGAAATCTGCAAAGGAAACCGAAGACTTGATGCTGCGCGCCCCTTTGTTTTGCGCTGCCTTGTTCTCCCTTCTGGAATTCTGACATGTACTCTTGCCTGAATCATGAATCTTCGCCTGAGGCCGACTCACAATTTTTACGGTGTTTCAATACTAGGGGTTAGTGAGCCAAGACTATTTAACATCATGGGCTAAGAAATTAAGCCTAAGGCCTAGTATGGCCTAAGAGGTTAAATTTGTTAGCCCCAACAATTAAATTGTTAGGGATGGTTAGTATAAGTTATGTCTTTTTAAGACATAGTTTAAGATATCATTGAATTACTGGGTACTTAGATGATAAATTTGAATTCACCATTAAGTTCATAAGGCTGAAAAGTATTAGGAATGATTATGCATATGTTAGAATTGGACATTGTATGTTTAAGTTATGCTAAAATGAGTCTCCAAGGGTCTTGAGGCATCATGTTTGACAAGGAGTAAAAAAAAATTTTTAGAGACTCATGGGATAGATCTGGCTCTACCATTGTGCCTAGGAGATTGAAATCTGTAGGAAATGACTCATTGTTTACTTGAAAAAGGCTTATATAATCAAAATTTATGGCTTTTGAAGTTGACAACTTTAGGCATAGAAAGCAAGCCTTCCTCAAAGGTCATCCATCCTAGTACTATTTGAGAATGAACACACTTAATTATAAAATTTTTACCTCAGTTACTGTTGATGTGTCACATTGTATTTTTTTGAAAATATTTTCATGTATTTTTATTTGAATTTTACCACCCATTTTCCTGCCATTTGAAATTTTTTGGTTAATTGATTGATGAAAAATTTTATTTTATTTTCAATTTATGAAAAATTTTCCTATTGTCAATCTTTCCAAAATGGTAGGTTGATGGTGTTGGTAGTGTCCTTTGAAGATTTGGGGGAGGTAGGTGGGATTCTTTAATGTCCATGGAGCTCTATGGGAGACAAGATTTTTCAGCATTTGTGGTGTTCAGGATGCCTTGTAGAAAGTAGGATTTTTCGGCATGCATGGTGTCTGCAATGCATTGTGGAAGGTATGAATTTATAGCTTTCCTAGCGTTCATGGTGCATCATGGAAAGGTAGGAATTTCTAGCATTCCTGGTATTCATAGTGCATCATGAAAGGCAAGATTTTTTGTGCTCTCTATGACAACGCTACACATGGACATCATAGACTATTGAAATGTTTGGTGACTTTTTCAGCAGTAGTGAAGGTGATGATGGTGGCAGCAATGGTGGAGGAGAAAATAGTGCACCTAGCACCAATAGTGCATGGAAAGGAGTACAATAAGGATTTTGGAGGATTTTTTTGGGAGAGTTTCAATGGGGAAACATGGTGGAAGGCAAAGGCATGACATAGTGGTAGGCAACTGGGAGGAGGGGGAACAACAACGGTTGATGACTGCAGTGTGGGCTTGCATAGCCTTAAAATAGCTAGGTGGCTTCAATATGGGGTTGCACTACACTCTTAGGGGTTACACAGTTCTAGTGGATCAGTTTCGCCCTTGTAGGGCTACGCAGCTTGCAAATTTTTCTTATTTTAGGTAGGAGAGGTAGGCAATGGTAGGTTGCATTAATAGATGTCATTGTAGGGCTAGGGTAGTCAATCCAAGGTCACAAGTTCAATCCACAAGATTAAAAAAAATATTTTGTAATAATTAATTAATTAATTTAATAATTTATTATTTAAAAAATGCACTTAGAATAAGAAATTTTGAACCGAGATATCTCTAAGTTTGATCAGGACAAAATTTGTATTGTTGGATTTGTCTTGATTAGTACTATGCATTGGACATGGTCTTAGGATCCAAAAACTAAGTTACCTCAAGGACATGTTACATGCCTGCATGGTCTTAGGTTACCTCAAGAGACATGTCCATTATTACAATGCATCCTTTTGGGTCTCAATTATAGCTTCCCCTTTTTGGGTCTTGTCACACTAATCTCAAGATTAGTTATGAAGAGGCACCATCTTCATTATGTAGTGGGACCATTTGGAAATGGGGACATTACAATAGTGGTGTTTTTCTTGCTTTATTTTTATTTTTTAGAAGATAAGAGAAAGCAAAAAGAACTCTTGAAATTGAAAGTATTAAAGTATTATACAAAAAAAGAAGGAAATGAGATAAAGTAATGGAGATGAAGTATTGAATAAAAAAAGAGGTGGTAAGAATTACAAAAAAGTAGGATAGGGTAGTACTTTTACCATAAGACATATGCTACTTCAACTTATCTACATTTTTTTAATGAGCTACAACTATCCTTCCAAAACTTCTTCATTGTAAATAGTTCTATTGCCTAGGATTAGTCTTGCAATTAGATAATGAAATTGATAAAGATACAAGAAATAAAAATGAGGTCAGATGATCAAAATAGAGATAGACTAGTGATGTTTGATGTTATAAAAGAATATCAATAAAATTGAAGGGGAAATTTTATAGGGTAGTAATTAGACATGCTATGTTATATGGCACTGAATGTTGGAAAATATAAAAGAGGTATGAAGAACAAATCAGTGTAGTGGAAATGCGAATGCATAGATGGATATTGAATATTACCTAAAGTGATAAACTACATAATACAGACATTAGAAGAAGACTTGGAGTAGTTTCTATTTTAGATAAGTTATAAGAATGACAACTTAGATACTTTGGACATGTGCAAAGAAGATTAGATAATAAGCCTATAAGCATCATTATTAAAGATGATTTAAAGAGACTACAAATAAACAAAGATCTAGCTCTTCATAGAGGCAAATGGTAAAAAAGAACTCATGTAGCCAACCCCATTTTGTTAGGGAAGGGCTAAGATGATGATGATGTTACAATAAATTATATTTATTAATCATGAAAGCATTATTAAAAATATTAAATAATAAAAATTAGAAAAAAAAAACCTAAACTTGCCTAGGATGATTAGCCACTTCATCAATCTTCTAGCACAATCTTTGATTCACAAATTAATCACTAGGTAACTAGGCCAACTAATTGCTTGGCAAAGCAAGTTTGTTAACTACTAAGCTTGCCAAGTTAATCATGGTTAACATTTAAGGTTTTTGTACATTTATTTTTCTATACCAATAATGATAAAAAATGTAAATGCATTCTTTATAGAAATTTCACTAGTTAACTACAATAAAGTAAAGTGCTAAAAATTTAAATTCATTCTAAGTTAGAATCTTGCAACATGAATAAATGAATATTAATCTTTATTTTTGAAATTCAATTACATCTAAGTACAACCACTTGAAAAATACTCTGAATAACTAACTCAAGTACATGCTATGACATTGACTGATATTACAATTTACAAAATAAAATTTATAGATTTTTATGACTATGGCCTTAATTGTATAATAAATGCAACTCAGACACACATTTATATAAAATTGTCATCATTTGAAGCAATAGTAATATGCTTTTTTATTAAGCTGGAAGACTTGGGCTTGAACTTAGGCACAAGCACTTGAAAAGAAGTTAAGCTTTTGTTCATCTATTGACTCTCTTGGGATCTTGCTTGGTAGGATGAACACTGGAGCTCCATGGTGCTGATCATTTTTTTTTACATAGGATACACTAACATGTGTTAATGCATAAATAGATGTGCAAGTGCATATGAACTAATGAAACAACAAAAAAGTTTAATTTTTAATTATTTATCATATTCTTAAAACTACTTTAAAACTCATTGTTAAGTTATAAAAAAGGAGCAAAGTTTGATTGCAAAATGGATGGGATGACATTGATTTATCAACTCATTAACATAACACAATGTTTGTAATAGTTTAGTGCACTATCTCAAAGTAGTCCTCATAGTTAGTCATTTTAGGTAGTTACTAGTCTTTGGCCCATCAAAGCATGGATACCTCTAAATAACTTTAGTTAGTTACTATAAAGTTTTGTGTCTTTATTAGTAATTATTTTTTTATTTATTAGCTAAATTAATTTTTATTATTTGTCATTATTATATTTTTTATTAGGTAAAAAGATAATTTTATGTTTTTTTTGGGTCAAAATTTCTAAGAAGTTATATTTGAGTTTTTAGCAAAGCATTAGCTATTAATATCTAAAAGGTAAGTCAAGTGAGTATATTGAAAACAAATTTGAAAAATCATCGTAATTAGACTCTAAACTATGATTAAACTTGGGACTTTTTAAAAAATTAATTACCAAGTTCCTAACATCATTTCCCAAGGAAATAGAATAATAATTTTTCACTTTTACATTAAGAACAAGTGCAAATCTATCTACCTATATTTTTTTTCAATGTGATGTTGCAAGAAAAATAGCAGCCAAAGCCAAGTATTTAAAGATCAAAGAAAGAAATGACTTAAGCTTACAACATTCATAATGTAAAATGAGCTTAAATCAATAAAGAGTTGGGACCAAAGGGAGGATCCACTCTCTACGTTCGTGTCTCTGACGAGACACGAACTACGTGAGTGTCTCTGGCTGGTAACTCCCTAATGTGAGTTACCCCTTACATCAAGGTAACAGACAAGGGCTTTAGCGGGGAACGAGTCCTTGAGTTTCCCCAAACGAAGAATTTGGGCTTCACTTAGATTGACCTATCTGATCTCTAGAAAAAAGTAATAATAAGCTAAGCCTCTTGTCAAGTAAAAAGCATGCTATAAAATTATTAAATTTTGCTAAAAATGGAAAGATAAACTAAGCTAAGTATTCAAAATAAAAAATTTTAAAAATAACTTAAAAAATTAGATATAAGAAAGCTAAACAAAACTAATTAGAAAATCATTTTCTTATAAGCCAACTCTTGATTCCAATTAAAATCATTTTTTTCTATTTCCCTTGCAAAGTCCACTTTTATTGATTCCTAAAGGGGTATTGATGAGCCGCAATATTGCGTACGCGATATCGCATCCCACCGCAAGTTCTATAAAGAAGAGGAAAATTTTCCTTATTCAATCATCTAGATTTAGACCTTTAGCCAAACTATAGCAGTTTTACCATTCCAGAGTTAGAATAATTTCCATGTGCCCACACTAGGAGTCTTAAAGTGAACGGATCTTTATTTGCGCAAATTGTACTTGAACACACATTTGTGTACGACAATAAAGATGAACTTTTTGATAAGCCTTGCACCATGTGGACTAAGCTAAATAGGAATTAATTATTGTTAAATGATTAAATGCTTTCTTAGATAATTAATCTCTCTTCACCCTGATCTCCTAGTAACATGGAATGAGTACGACTTAATCACGAGCATTTAAGTGTGACTACTTGGTAACCCAGTAGCATACTTAAGCCATGCACTTGGCAATCCTAGTGGCAATCGTGCACGAATTTTAGGATGTGTATGGATGATTAAAGGAATGGATGCTCATCAAACGTAGGCTAGCTTAGATTCTCTCTCACCCTCTCTCTCTTAGCTTAGTTAATATCATTTTCCATTAGCCCCAAGAGTAGCAATAGTATAGGAACACATCATACACCTCACTTTGGACTAAACCATACGTGACAAATCTAATACTAGTCTAGGTGGGAAGATAGTGAACTGTGACCTAAGGATAACTGTCTAGACATCACAACTAGTCCATCTATGGAGTTTGACCGGATCATGCGTGAAACACTTGTATTCATATGGTTGAGTGTAGGGGTACCTCGCCACTCATCATTGGCGTCGTTGCTAGGGATGGTGCTAGTTATCTAGATTAGTTATATCATACAAAGTCATTGTATAGAAATTAACGATATATCTTTTAGGAAGAAATCATTATAGAAAGCCACATATAAATTCACACACAATTGCACAACCATGCCCCTCCTACAAGACTATGATGATGCCATACCTAGTGAGGAAATTCATCGGAGAACTAATAGAATTGATGATGAAGATGAAGTCTGGAGTACTCAACCTTATGGAGGAGTCCGCTACATTTATGAACATCCCAATGATACTCAAAGACTTTCATCATCCAAATTTAACACCTCTAGTGAGGATGAGACATCCCATAGAATGAGGAGGCCCGAAAGGCCTAGGACCTTCTCAATAACTAACAAGAACTTACTTGGGGATGATTGGAAGACTTAAAAAATTCATAACGAGTTTTACAATTCCTTCTCTTCCTCTACTCCTTCAATGTCAAATTGTGACACGGATGACTATCTTTCAATGGATCGGCATAGAACTAAAAATTGAGCTCACAAAGAAAGTCAAGAACGCCAACATAAATGAAGGCGACATCATCCCAACACATGAAAGCATAACTTACCTAATGATGATGAACCCCTACTAGCCACTACAAGTCTAATGCAAATACAAGAGGTTGTTCAAATCTCACGTAGGTATTGTAAAGAGAGCTGTCTACCCAGACTCGAATTTAACAACTTTCCCAAGTTTTCAGGAGGCTATGATTCAGATCTGCAACATCATTTACAAGCCTTCTATGATGCTTGTACATGGAACAATATTGATAATGGGTGGCAAAAAATCAAGCTATTTCCTATGACACTTTTTGGCCAAGCAAAAGTATGGTGTAGATCATTAGAACCAAATTCAATACAACATTGGTCAACAATGGTAGAACTCTTTAACGAAAGATATCAAACCTATGCAAGAGTGTCGGCCTTGAGGAGAAAAATCCAAGAATGGAAATAAGCATAGCATGAACCCTTGGACATGGCCTGAGAAAGATATTATGCACTGTTAAACAACTGCCTAGGCCATGTGATGGGACAGAATATCGTATGAGCTGTGATATCATGTAGATATTACGTACGCGATATCGCGTTGTCCCCGGTGATATCGCGTACGCGATATTCCAGTCCACTGCCATATCTATAAATAAGAGGTGGCACTCCCCTTATTCATAATACGAGGCTAAAAGTAGCGAAGCTCTGGTAGATTGATCATCCCAGAGATAGATTATTTTCCATGTGCCCGCAATAGGAGTCCCCAAGTGAACGGATCTTTATTCGAGCAGCTTTGTACCTGAATGTAAGTTGTGTACGGTAATAAAGATGAGCTTTGTGGATAAATCTTGTAGTACATGGAATAGGTTTATTACATGTTATTTCCTACTAGTTATTTATTACTTGTTGTTAGCTCGGTATGAGTATGACTTGATTATGAGCATTTACGAATGTGTACGATTAGTCAAGGAATCGGTTACTCATCATGATTAGTTTCTCTTACCCTCAACTCCTAGAATTTGGGATAAGTACGATTTGGTTACAAGCATTCAAGGATGTTTACGGTTAGCCGAGGAATGGATGCTTATCACACTTAGTTTAGTTAAGTGCCTTAGTACGACCACTTTGAGCACGTGCGTTACGTGTGGTGATCCTAGTAACGATTAGCGTTTGGTAGTGATAGTTGCATAGTTCAGGGTGTGTACAGTAAGTGGGAATGGATGCTGACACTAGGGACTTAGTTCATTAGTTAGAGTTAGTTAGTTTCTCAACCCTTTACCTCTTAGCATAGGAGAAAAACATAAAATACCATAAAAATCATATACGTCAGACTTGCTTAACCATACACCGTGACACATACAAGTAAGCCTGGGAAGACAATGATTAATTAACCCCAAGTGTTCCATGTGGCATGTAGGCATTTAGTCTGCGGAGTTCGACCGGATCATGTGTGCGACGCTCGTATTTGTATGGTTGAGTGTAGGGATACCCACCACTCATCATTGGCGCCGTTGCCGGGGACTAAGTGTTTGTATGCCAATTAGAACATAAGGAAATCATTCACATCGTTGTGAGCCTTAACAAACCTTTGGGTTAATTATTTAAATAAGAATTTATATAATGATGAAATAACACACCATAAAAAATGACTTCTTCTCACAAAGTTAATTCACCTAGGACTAACACTGGAGACAATCGGCAACATACAACGCATAACCAAAACCAGCCAAGTTCTAAACAATATAAGATAGTTTATACTCATCGTGATGAGTATATTCCGAACTTTACTTTTATCCTCCATCAAGAAGAACAGCTGTGATGGAGAGACTTGCAAGGTAACATCGTGTTACCTCCAGATCGATCAGTCCTGAACATGATGTTCTGTGCTTTGGCACAGATTGGCATGCAGGAACTATTTGCTGAATACATTGCTGAGGACTTTGATATGAGAGATTATGATCCCACAGATGTGCAACGTAAGAGGGACTTAAGGTAGGAGAGTCAACATACACTGCTGAAGGGAAAATCCCCACACGTCCTTAGTGAAATAGGAGACGAGGAACCCCTTATCACGAGTTCTTTATCAAATTATGTTCCCCCTCCTCATGATGGTGAAGAGGTTAGGCATCAGAGCCTTCCGTCAACTATACATACTACGGGTTCTAATTCCCGTGAATGCCAAATGTTCATGGAAGGAACAACCACTCACACTAAGGACGGGCACTTAGATTGTTATAATAATTGGGGTCGAAGCAGTTGAAGACAAGGTAAGAAACATCACCATGGTGATGGCTCCCCTTCTTCTTCTCCTTCATCTCACCACTCACACTCTCCTTCCACATCTGGGCACAGCCATCGTGAACATAATGATGAGGGTAAAGGTAAGGAAGATGAGAGACCTCGACAGGAAGGTCGAGAGATAGGATGAGGGTAAGGACGTAGGGAGAGTAGGGAACCACAAAGACATCATAGACATCATGAAAGAAATGATCATGATAAATCCCTACTCGCAACCCGAAGTATGCTTGCCATTATAGAGGCTGTTAGGATTCCCACAAGGCACTTAAAGGATAGTCGGATCAAGCATTTGGACATAAATAATATCCCATGTTTTGAAGGGGGATACAACGCTGACCCACAACATCATTTACAGGAATTCCACGATGCCTGTGCCTTGCAAAACATAGACAATGACTGGAAGAAGCTTAAGTTGTTGCCAAAGACACTCATCAAAGAAGCAAAGAGTTGGTACCGATCCTTAGAATTGGAAACCATCAGGAGGTGGAGTACGATGCTTGAACTTTTCAATAATAAATATCAAACATACTCCAGAGTGTCCAATTTGCGTAAGCAGATCCAAAGCTAGAAATAAGGTGCTTATGAACCCTTGGATGCTGCCATGGCCCACTACTATACATTGCTACATTATTTCCTGGGCCATGGGTATGCTCAGCGGGATCAACTTTGCCACATCGTGGATGGGCTAAGGCACAAAACGAGATGAACCCTTGGGACTTATGCCTAAGGGAGGTTGTCACAACTTAGAGCCCAAGAAGTACAAAGCTTGTTGGAACAAGTGGCACAAGAAGAGGGTGAACTACGTAAGAAGGAAAGTGCGGAAGAATATAACCACGATCCCTCCCTTCACAAGAAGGGAGTGAAATTATGTGATGAGGAGGATGAGTCACCACTCGAAGAGTTGGTGAACCGGAAAACCTTGCCGATCTAGAAATTAACAACTAAAGTATTGGCCAAGGTAGACCAAATGTGGGATTCCTTAGACCCAAGAATTGAAACAGTCTTAAAAATCATAGAAGAGTCTAAGGAGAAATAAAGTAGTGACAAAGGTAAAACAAAGCGGAGAAATTTAAGCCCTGCACATAACAAGGGTAAGGGAAAAATTCCTATCTCTGATGAGGCTATGAATTCTAACATAGACGATGATAGTGGATGTGAGGTCTGCTACTATGACCATCCTAAGGGATGTTGCCTAGTTATCTCACATCTGCAGGAGTCTGGGGTGTATGCGCTAAATCCAAGACTCAATCAATAGCAAACACCCCGAAGGTTACCTTATCCACAAGGTAACCCAAGGCACTTCCACCAACCACTAATGTATTACCCAAGTGGAACTCCACCACAGCCCATTGGACAACATCAGCAGTGGAAATACCCACAGTCATGGGGGATGCCACTGCCAACACAACAGTACCCTTACCGGCAGCCCGATCCTTATGGTTATTATGTGCAGCAAATGGTTTCTCGAGGTGACTCTACGGGTCACACTACTCCCCAACGTCATTACCAAGTTTGGGAGTACTTCAGGAGGACTCCTTCTCCTTCGGGATACATCGCACACTTCTCCCATCCTCCAACTCCATCCGCACCTCTTGCACCTATAGTTCCCATACAACTTGTTCCAACAATGCAAGGGGAATTACCTACTCAACCATAGCAACGTAACACCATGAGAGCTATAAATATTTAGCTTGTAAATATTCAACCGGGTGCTGGTTCTGACAACTATACAAAGAAGAGGCCCTTCTTCAGAACCAAGAGCCTAGACAAACTCTCGCAACAACCAACAGTTGAATACATGTATATGCCTCCAACAACTAACCCTTCGGAGCACCCTTTAGTCCAAAAGACTTGTATGCATACGGTTATGTGAACACATACCGTAACCGACTGGATCAAGGTAGGCCACCTTCCTAGGAAACTATCTGACCTTGGGAGCCCCTTAATTTATTTGCAAATCATCGAAAATGTACCACATCAGGCTCTAGAACCTACCCCAACTTAAGAAGAGTAACATCCAACTAGAGTTGGCTGACCAGTCCATCACCATTCCCTTAGGATTGATGGAGGACATCATCACCACTATGTGTGGGTGGTCATACCCAGCCGATTTCCTAGTGATTGAAGTTAACAACAAAGGGGGCTTCCCAATTATAATGGGAAGGCCATGGCTAAGTACAGTAGATGCATACCTAGGGATCCGTGATGTTTCCTTACAAATATCTAAGATGAACATTTATGGAAAGATCGAGAAGAAGAAGGTTCCATGCATCACATATAGTGATTCATCAGGTGATGACATGGAGGAAATGTATCCATGTAACAGGTCTACCCTTGAAACTTTAAAATAAATATGCATGTATGTAGCAACCACACAACTAGTAGTAGACACCCCGTGGTTGAAAGCTACTAGAAAGAGCGAACAAATATGCATGGAATGAACTGAGGAGACAACTCATGCTAACAATAGAGGCATAGACACATTGGAATATGAGCGTTGCTAACTTTCACCCCTTAACCTAAGAACATCAGCAGGGAGAAGTTGGGCACTTTTAAGAAATTCAAATAGGTGCTCATTATTTCAAATCTCTCCCTTACACTTCAATCATGGGGGAGATGGCCACCTATGTTAACCATTGGAGGCCCTCAATTCTTTTTAAGTTTTTGTTTTACATGTTTTTATTTTACACATTTTTGTTTTACATGTTTTTATTTTACATGTTTTTGTTTTACAAATTTCTTTAACTTTTCTCATTTTTTGTTTTGCAAATTTCTTTAACTTTTCTTGTTTTTTTTACAACATCGTTGTACTTTTCCATTTTTGTGTGTGTGTGTGTGTGTGCCATCCACCATGTAAGTTCATCACTTAATAAGTGTTCGGAACGATGGTATGAACTATTTTTCATTGATTGCTAATGTTTGGTTTTTACCTTTAAGTTACGATGTTGACACTAAGGTATGTTCTTTTGTATGGCTGGCAATGAGTCCACTTCATCCATCCATCCACCAAAGTCTATGGTTCCTCTTGGCTGGGAAATGTATAGTCCCCTTTCTAATATGAACTTTAAGCAATCGGTAACTAGGTACTTCTCAAACTAAAGAAGGACTCAAGGTTTGAAAATGGTGTGACTTCAAGGGAACTTGATGCATTTGTGTTGGCCTTCACTTGGGTGCTTGGATGTTTTCTTCTTTAGTTTTCTTGCTGTTTCGATGTTACCCACTTTTCAGAAGCTGAGACAATAAAAATAAAAACTCTTTGCATGGTGTGGTTCTCACACATAAAA
>MNCI01004990.1:117136-146986 GCA_015680685.1 Gnetum montanum | reverse complement strand
CATTCTTGTTACTCCAGTGGATGGTTCGGCCAAGTGTATTGATGCGAAGTCACTAGATGTGGTTGGTTTGAGGATGGAGTTGGAATGAGATTTGTTAAGTTATATTAATCATAAAACACACAAGGGGCTGTACACCACCTTGTTCTTGGGATTCCATTCCATCCTCTTCTCTCCACCCTTCTCTCCACTGTTCACCTCATTGCCGATTGTATCATTAGTGTATATTTTAGTAGATACATTGTTTTCTTTTTGGTAAATTCTCATGGTTAAGACTTTAACTCTTGTTCCAAAGGACATTCCCAGAGTCTACAGGCTCTTTAAATGTGGGTTGGTCAGGGCACTAAGGGCATGAGCCTGCTTTGGGGAGGACCCACTGACATTCCTATTTGGTGCATTAGTTAACTTCTTTCCCTTAACATTTTGCAATTAATTCTCTTTTGTTCATTCCATTTTGACATCCACTTAATTGATGTTTTAGTTGTCCCTTTTATCTCTCTTTCTTACTCCTTCTTTTCTCCATTCTAATGCTACCGGAGGTTTGCGATTAGTCATGGGGGTATGGGGCCTGATTTTTTCAATTTTCTCCTAGCCCTAAATTTTTTTGATCTTCTTCCTAACCCCTACACCTTCAGTAGTCATCATTAATATATTCCCAGATCTGTATTAGCCATACCACAACCCAGCCAATGGACTTACACTGAGGCAAGGTATTACCCCCATTGAAATTCATTCACCCTTGCTGATATAAGACTATGTTGTGTGTGCAGATGGCGATCATGCAATAATAGATCGGATCTAGAAGGAGCACTTGGAATGGAGCGGTGCTAAAAGTAGCTATACAAGGAGCAAGATTGAGGATGCACTTCCGGATGGACAAAGAACGACGTAATCTAGGCATTGGCAGCAGCAAGACTTCTTCTCTCTTCTTCTCTCCTCTTCTCTCTTCTCGTTTCTCTCAAGCTGTGAAATGTGGCCTGATGTCAATGTAATAAGGTGTTCACCCTTGTCATCATGAACACCAATTTTGTCAAGTCTTGTAATAATGATCCATTCACATGTCATCCCATTAGTTCCATTCCCTCAATAATTCCATACCTACCCAATATCATTGTAATGAACTTGAGGATGAGTTTTCATTTAGTCATGGGGGTATGATGGGACGCGATATCGCATACGAGATATCGCGTCATCGCCTGTGATATCGTGTATGCGATATCATGGTCCGTTGCCATATCTATAAATAAGAGGCGGCACTCCCCTTATTCATAATCCTAGGCTAAAAGTAGCGAAGCTCTGGAAGATTGATCACCCCAGAGATAGATTATTTTCCATGTGCCCGCAGCAGGAGTCCCCAAGTGAACAGATCTTTATTCGAGTAGCTTTGTACCTGAACATAAGTTGTGTATGGTAATAAAGATGAGCTTTGTGGATAGACCTTGTAGTACATGGAATCGGTTTATTACATGTTATTTCCTACCAGTTATTTATTACCTATTGTTAGCACGGTATGAGTACGACTTGATTATGAGCATTTATGAATGTATACGGTTAGTCAAGGAATCGGTTACTCATCACGATTAGTTTCACTCACCCTCAACTCCTAGAATGTGGGATAAGTATGATTTGGTTACGAGCATTCAAGGATGTGTACGATTACCGAGGAACAGATGTTTATCACACTTAGGTTAGTTAAGTGCCTCAGTATGACCACTTTGAGCATGTGCGTTATGTGTGGTGATCCCAGTAATGATTAGCGTTTGGTAGCCACAGTTGCATAGTTCAGGGTATGTATGGTAAGTGGGAATGGATGCTGACGCTAGGGACTTAGTGCATTAGTTAGAGTTAGTTAGTTTCTCAACCCTTTATCTCTTAGTATAGGAGAAAAACATAAAATACCATAAAAATCATATACCTCAGACTTGCTTAACCATACACCGTGACACATACAAG
Organism: Gnetum montanum; assembly: GCA_015680685.1. Classification (NCBI taxonomy): domain Eukaryota; kingdom Viridiplantae; phylum Streptophyta; class Gnetopsida; order Gnetales; family Gnetaceae; genus Gnetum; species Gnetum montanum. The sequence goes on along the minus strand of MNCI01004990.1, from coordinate 145,036 downwards.
AAAGCCTAGGAAGACAACGATTAATTAAGCCCAAGTGTTCCATGGGGCGTGTAGGCATTTAGTCTACAGAGTTCAATTGGATCGTGCGTGCGACACTCGTATTCATATGGTTGAGTGTAGGGATACCCACCACTCATCACCATGGGTTCTCTAAGGAGAGGCTAATGTACCATGTCATAGATGGGCTCTGTAATGAAATAAGGGAGACCCTAGGGATGTACGCCTAAGGTCAACTATATGAGCTATGAACCCATCAACTTCAAGAGCTTATTAAGTGGGTGGAAAAAGAAGACGGAGAACTAGCCAAATGGGAGAATGTTGAAAGTTCTCAATAGGACCAAAATCTCAACTTAACAAGGGTCCATGATCATGAACAAGAGAAATCCATTCACTTCAAGGAGGTGGAATCATCTTTACCAATTCTACAATCACTAGATGAAATTGAGGTAAAGTTTAATAAGATGGCGGACTGGGTACATAAAAGATGTGGAGAATATGCCACATTATTAGAGGAAGAACTATGCCAAATTGAGAAATAGGACAAGACACCATGCAACAATCGAAACAAAGGGGTAAGAGATAATAAGAATAAGAATTTAACTACCAATTTCACATATCAATGTAACATCTGTCTGTACGATCACCCCAAAGGCCAATGCCCAGTTTTGTCACATTATCATGAGCATTGGGAAGGAATGTTACATCTAGATTTTGTATAGAAATATCAGGTTCAACCACAGTGGCGAAAACCTCAGTCATGGGGGAGGCCACTGCCAACTAGACCATACACTTCATATGTCCTAATGCCAAATGCTTATTATGTTCAACACCCTATTTCTCCAACAAGATCAACATCTCTACCTCACCTCATCATTATCATTCTCCTGAGTACTATCCACCCATGTCCTCTCCAACAAGATGACCACCTCATGTGCCTTACACTTCTCCTGAACCTCAATATTCTCATACTTCACCCCCTCCTACATCTTTGCCAGTTATGCCAAAAGATTTTGCACCACAGCACCAACCTGAAAATGTTACTTGTGCTGCTACTTCCAAAAACAATGGAGTTCCTTCACAACATTGAAAGCGTCCCTTCTTTAGATGTGACCATTGAAAGGGACACCATAGTTTAGAAACCACTGCATCTGCCAACTCAACACAAATCCAACACTGTGATGCATCTTCCTCTTCAAACCCAACGCCTCATGTTACCTAATCAAGGCCACCACTTAGCACTCCAACAACCATATGGCCCAATGAATATAGCCATAGAGGGTAACATCATGATCCTTTCATACCATCTAATGGTCCCAATTATCATAGTGGGTCAACTTGTTATTTGGAAACTACATCTTATAAATTGCCTCACTATGCTTACTATAATTAGGTGTGTGAACCCCGATGGGGTAAGTATGATCGGGTCCCAATATTTTCAACATGCAAGGATCCTAACCTTCCATTTATTAATTCTAGCCATGCTCAACCATTTAGTTATGGGGGATATCTCCCATTTTAATAACAAGTAGGATTAATAACAATTTTTCATTTTCTTTAATTTTACATTTTTTGTTTTACAAATTTCTTTAACTTTTCTTATTTTCTTTTGCAACATCGTTCATACTTTTTCGTTTAATTGTGTGTGTGTGTGTGTGTGTGTGTGTGTGTTTACTTATTTTGTTAGATTTGTCACTTAATAAGTGCTCCTGATGATGGTATGAACTATATTCTATTGGTTGCTAATGTTTGGTTTTTACCTCTGAGTTATAATGTTGATACTAAGGTATGGTTCTTTTGCTATAACAAGCAATGAGTCCACACCATCCATGCATCCATAAATTTCTATGGCCTCTCTTGGCTTGGAACTGTACAGTCCCTTTCTTTAAATAATAAGAACTATCAATGAACCAGTGACTGGGCATTTCTCAAACTAAGGAAGGACTTAAGGATTGAAAAGGGTGTGACTTCAAGGGGACTTGATGCATTTGTGTTGGCCATTCTCTTGGGTGCTTGGATGTTTTCTTCTTGAGTTTTTCTTACCGTTCCAATGTTGCCCTATTATCGAGAAGCTGAGCAAATAAAAATAAAAATAATAAGTCTTTGCATGATGTGGTTCTCACAAAAAATCAAAAAAGAAGAAGAAGTGAGAATTCAAAGCACATCCCTTAGATCAAATAATCATTTGGGCTACAAGCACTGGTTATGGAACTAAACAAACATGTTCTCTCTAACTAAGGCTCTTTTTCGCTTCCTACTTTCTCCTTTCTCATTTTGTTAGAATGGTGGTGACTCTTTGATGGAGGCATTCATGTTACTTCAGGTGGATGGATTGGCTGAATGTATTAATGTGAAGTCACTAGATGTGGTTTGTTTGAGGCTAGATTTGGAATGGGATCTACTAAGTCACATTAACCAATAATACACAAGGGGCTATACATCACCTTGTTCTTGAGACTCCATTCCATTCTCTTCTTTCCATCGTTCTTCCTCCATTATTCACCTCATTACTAGTTGTATCAATAGTCTATATTTTGGTTGATGCATTATTTTCTTTTTGGTAAACTCTTGTGGTTAAGCCTTTAACCCTTGCTTTCAAATAACATTTCTAGAGCCTACAGACTCTTTGAATGTGGGAATGTCAGGGAATTAAGGGCATGAGCCAGCTTTGGGGAGGACCCACTGGCATTCCTATTTGGTGCATCAGTTAAATTTTTTTCCTTAAACATTTTCACAATCAATTTCTATTTTATTCATTTCCATCTCTAACATCCATTTCATTGGCATTACAGTTGTTTGTTTTTCTCCATCTTTCTTATTCCTTCTATTTTTCCATTCTCTTACTACTGGAGGTTCACTCTTAGTCATGGGGGTCCTGGCCCAATTTTTTTGATTTTCTCCTAACCCCTACACCTTCGGTAGTCACCAGTGTTATATCTCCAGCATCCGCATCAGCCATATCACAACTCAGCTAATGGACCTTGCACTGAGGCAAGGTATCAATTGCATTGTGATTCATTTACCCTTGCTAATATAAGACTATGTTGTGTGTGCATATGGTAATCATACAACAATGTATTGGATCTAGAGGGAACACTTGGAATGGATCAGTGCTAGAGTAGTTATGTAAGGAAAAAGATTGATGGCGCTCTTATGAATGGACAATGAAAGGTGCAATCTGAAAATTGGTAGCAATAGACTTCTTCTTCTACTACTTCTTATTCTTCTTCTCTCTCTCTCTCTTAGTTGCCAAATAAGGCTGGACGTCAAATGTGTATAGTGTTCACTCTTGTTTTCATGAACACTAATTTTGTCATGTATTGTAATGATGATCTATTCACATGTCACCCCATTCACCATTAGTATCATTCAAGTCAATAATCCCATACCTTCCCAATATTTTGTAAGGAACTCAAGGACGAGTTTTCATTCAGTCATGGGGCTATGATGTCCCACCGTAAGTTCTATAAATAAGAGGTAGATTTCCCTTATTCAATCATCTAAATTTAGACCCTTAGCCAAACTATAGCAGTTTTACCATTCTAGAGTTAGAATAATTTCCATGTGCCCATAGTAGGAGTCTTAAAGTGAACGAATCTTTATTCAAGAAAATTGTACTTGAGCACACATTTGTGTACGACAATAAAGACGAACTTTTTGATAAGCCTTGTAGCATGTGGACTAAGCTAAATGGGAATGAATTATTGTTAAATGATGAAATGCTTTCCTAGATAATTAATCTCTCTTCACCCTTATCTCCTAGTAACGGGGAATGAGTATGAATTAATCATAAGCATTTAAGTGTGACTACTTGATAACCTAGTAGTGTATGTAAGCCATGCTCTTGGTAATCCCAATGGTAGTTGTGCACGAAGTTCAGGATGTGTATGGATGATTAAAGAAATGGATGCTCATCGCACTTAGGCTAGCTTAAATTCTCTCTCACCCTCTCTCTCTTAGCTTAGTTAATATCATTTTCCATTAGCCCTAGGAGTAGAAATAGTATAGGAACACATCATGCACCTCACTTTGGACTAAACCATACGTGACAAAGCTAATCCTAGGCTAGGTGGGAAGACAATGAATTGCGACCTAAGGATAACTATCTAGATATCACGACTAGTCCATCTATGGAGTTTGACCGGATCGTGTGTGAAATGCTCGTATTCATATGGTTGAGTGTAGGGGTACCTCGCCACTCATCAGGTATATATAGATATAATTTTAAACTGTTAAGTTAAAAAATGTCTTCACAATGATGGAATCATAAGCATTAACTACCTTTAAAAAACTCTTGGTTGGGTGATTGTTTTCTTATGCCTCAAGCTTTTGAGTTTCTAATTCTAATTATTTTTTACTTGTTTGTAACTAAAGAGAAACTTTAAAGCCTATAGTTGCTTTTCTACTTTACTGCTCATTAAATCTAGGCTTATTTTTTTAGCATCTAGCCCCTTAATTTTTGCATTTATAATAGTTGAAATAACTTTATTCAATGAATCTTCAAAATTCTTGCTTATTTTCCAAGGATATTCCTACTATTTATGAATTCCCCTAGCTAATTTAGCAACAACATACATCATTTCATTGAGGAGTTTCCCTAGGTGGGATGGTAAAGCTCTTCTTAAATTAGTATCCTTATTTGCTAGCCTTTGAGCCTTATTTATATCCTTTTCATAAACTATTTGTCTTGCATTAAATGAGGCTATTCTTGAGGCTAAATTTTCTACCATTTCTTTGCTTCCCTACAACTTATTTATGAAGGTTTGGTAAGTTGAGCCTTGCATAAATGTTGCATCCATACTTAGTTTGTTCTTTTTTTTATTTCAACTTGTACTTCACTTTGGTTAGTTCTTCAATGTATTTTCAAGCTTTCATTTTATGGTTTTCAATTAATGCCTTTTTCAATGCTGAATAGCATTGAATCTCTTTGTTTTGTTGATAGACTACATTTAAGCTTCATTCCAGAATATTAAATTTTTTCTATTGATCTTAAATGAATTCTTTTAATCATTTTATTTTTTGATCAATGAGTTTTCCTACATCTTGCAACCGAATTATTATCGTATCACTTACCTATATATGTGGGATGATGAGACCTCCTTTTTATATTTCTTTATTTAAATCCTTATATTGTAAAAGGACATTTATATGGACTTTTAGATTAGTAGGATGTCGATGTCTCAAAATCAAATATTCCTTCCTTGGATTTATGCCTATTCTCATAGACAATCCTCTCATAAGGTATCCTAAGGAAAATTCTATATTGAAAATGGCTCTTGAACCAATTTGATAAGTGGATTTTTTAATAGGCTAATCTATTGGTAGTATGTTTTGTTGACTTTTGAGCTATTCCAATCTTTCTATTTGAGATTCCTTAACCCTTTTATATTTTGGATGTCCATAATAATACTTAGGTTCTTTGGAGGCATCCAATCCATTATTAAACTTCTAGAAAAAAAATCAAATCTCCTCAATGATAGAAAGTTGATAGTGTTTGAGGTACTAAGCTAATTGATGCTCTCCCTCTACAAGCCATCTACAAGTGATTAGTTCATAATGATCATAATTTCTTTTCTTAGGGGTAGTAAGAGACCTCTCTAAGTTTTTGACTTAGCTTGGATTTTTTTTATTTATAACTTGATTAGATTCTTTGATGTAGATAGCATCTATGGCATCAAATTGATGGTTTTGTTTTGAAATTCAAAACATTATAAAATTTGTATGGGCATAGGGGAAAGATGCAACTCATGTATTTAGAAGTAATAGCCATGATATGTTCCATTTTGGTGAAATGTGAATAACTTGTCTTTGTTAGAAAAAATTTAGACTTAAGATAATCATTCTTAAGAACACTTTGCTTAAATTGTCTAGAGATTTCAAATGATGCTAAATAGGGGATTACAAATTTAGGAAGCTTTCTTTCCTTATTAGTTATCTTAATCAAAATTACTCTATTATTAGCATGTAAAAATACTATCCTATCACATTTTTACCTAACTTTAGTTATAATTTTTGGATTAATTTTGGGAGATTCTTGTTGAAGCAAAAATTTAAAAATAGTTGGATAAACACAATTTATTAAAAATTTAAGTACTTGAAGGTCCTTGAAATCCATCTAGTTAACAATGGGAAAGAAATTGAAACAAGATTCATTTGGTCTTTAAGATTGAACTTTAGCATAATAGGGCATAATAGGAGTAATTTATTCAAGACTAAGTACTTCAGGTAAAATTAAATCAAGTAATAATGAGGTTATACAAAACTAAAACTTGGGCTCATTCATTGAAGAAAGATCCATGTGCAACACATTATACACATGCTATATAGTAGAGAAAATTTGTCCACTTTGTACTATCACTAAAATCAACAAATTTTCATCTATGATGACATCCAAATTATATCTTGAATAGAAATTATGAGCGTTAACAAAAATCCTATGAGGGGAGAAAAGGCCTCTTTGATACATGGAACTAGAAACTTATATCTCCAAAATTCTAGTAGTTATGGAGTCACAAATTGTACGTTCTTCCTTGAGCTTAGATGTGTCCTTGACCTCTTGCTGTATATATTTTAGAAAGCTTGGCATTTATCTCTTATGCTTCTTTCTATTGCTTTAGTATCCCATAAACTTCATAGCATTTTTGAAGGATCAAATTGATGAAACATTCTAGAGATTTCTTTAGCTTGAGTCTATCCTTTTTATTCAAATTTTTCCATTACAAGATTGATGGTATTCTAAATCCAACTCTATGTAGCCTTGAGCTCTTGTAAAGATGAAACCATGATAGTGTGCTTTCAAAAAACTTAATTTTTAGCTCTTTCACATAGTTGTGTTTATCATCAAATTGGAAAACTTATCTTCTTCATTACTTGTATAGCCCATTATTATAGACTATAAAATGTAAGCACGTTTCCTTAGAGAAATTTGAAGAATTAAATGTATTTACATCATAGAATTTTAGTGGTGATTTTTCTTTCTACTTTGGTTACTTCTTTTCTTTTTTGAGTAAATTTTTTCTAGTTGTTTGAGTCATTGAGTGTTATGATCTTTATTCAAGCACTATTGTACCTTAGCATGGTAGTGTATGTAGCAATAAAAATGAGCTTTCTAATCAAACCTTGTAGCACCTTGGCTAGCTTAAATATTTTATTCATACATTTAATGTTTTATGCAATTTCCTTTGATGCTCCCAAGTAATTAAGATAAAGTAAGCTTGCTAGATTATATAGCAATTAATCAATTAAGCACATAAGTACAACCACGTTGAGCATACATATGATGCATGGTAATCCTAACAATGCTTAACGTTTGGTAACCTAGTAGCGTTATACGTGTTCAGGATGTGTATAGAAAGTGGGATTAGATACTTATGTTAGGTTAGATAGTTATTGATTAGCAATTAGATTAATTAAAGTGCTTCATAAATTAAGTTTCAACTTGTTGTTAATCATAGATAAATAAAATATAAAATAATAAAAATCATGTGTCTCAATTACATTTAACTATACAATTAAGCTCCACAAGTGTAGTTGAGAAGACAATGATTATCATGATTAGATTTCATGTCTTGAAACCAATGTTCTTAAGAACCTAAGGTCTACAAAATTTGATTAGATCATGCATAAATGCTTGTGATTCATTTGGTCAGGCATTGGGGGTACCTCATCACTCATCATTGGCATCATTATCAGGGACCTTTTAGTTATTATGTACACTATCTAGGACATAGTGAAAAATTATTCAAGATCATTAGAATAAATCTTAGAGTCATATCATATATTAAAATAACTATAACAATTTTAAGAAGCACACTGCATTTTTTATTTTCTAAAAAAATATGTCTTCTTCTCATATGAGTGATTCTCTACCCAAGTATGATAGAGTAAATGTATAGGTGCCCCAACAATACCAAATGGTATATGCTCATCCTGATGAGTATGTACCCAATTTCACCTTTGTCCTACACCAAGATGGACTAATATGGTGGCAGGACATGGAGGGAAACATTGTGTTACCACTTGATCGATCCATTCCTGTGATGTTTCACCAAACTCTTATGTGTTTGGTTTCCAAGGACTTCATGTTAAGTATGATGTGCAGAATAGTGACACTAGGGAATATTATCTCACTAAGGTACAATGTCTAAGGGATTGAAAACTAGAGCAATGCTACAAATCTACAAAGGGGAAGTGGTTTAATGATTCCCCATACCCAACATACCACAAAGATGGTGGAGAACCCTTCTTAGGAAGTTTTTCATTTGGCAAAACTATTCTCTTTGACTTTAGTGAAAGAGGTCAAAACTAGAACCTACAGTCCACAATCCACAATCCTATTCTAGCAAGAATGGATCCAATGACAAAGGAGGATCCAAGGAGGAGAGTCATGGTAGGGATGTAGACAAGAAACATGATTGTGATCATGGCTGCGATCACCGAAGAGGGGGTGGTAGGCATAGTGATGGTGCTAGTCCTCCTTCCTTTTCACCTTCATGATCATCTTCTTCCTCTTTTGGCTCTAAATAGAATTGTAGGGGGCACAATCATGATGGAGGTAACTAATGGAACCACGATGATTGTAGGAATCATCAAGCAAGTCAAGACCTAGGGTGAGGGAATTCAAGAGAGACCTGTTGCCATGAACAAAGGGTAAGTAGAGGGCATTGTAGGCACTAGAATCATGGCCTTGATGAGCATTTACTTGCTACATGAAGCATTCTAAACATTGTAAAGGTAGTGATAATTCCTACAAGACATATTAAGGATAGTTGGATCAAGATGCTAGACATGAATAATATCCCTAGGTTTAAAGGGGGATATAACTTAGATCTACAAAACCATCTTTAAGCTCTCCATGATGTCTATGCCTTGAAAAATATAGAAAAAAATTAGCAAAAGCTTAAGTTGTTCCTCAAGACACTCATTAAAGAAGTAGAATGCTAGTACCAACCCTTAGAACTAGAATCCATTAGAAGATGGAGTATAATTCTTGAATTATTTAATGAGAAATATCAAATGTACTAATGAGTGTCCAATTTGAGGAGGTAGATCCAAGGATGGAAACAAGGGACACATGAACCCTTGGATGCCACCATGGACTGATACTATTCCTTATTGCACAAAGTTCTTGGCCATGGTTATTCTCAATTGGAGCAACTTCGCCACATCATAGATGGGCTCTAATCAGAAATGAGAAGAACTCTTGCTATCTATGCATAAGGGTGATTGTTAGAATTAAGAGCTCATTATATTCAACAATTGATTAAGTAGGTAGTGAAAGAAGAATGAGAGTTGAGGAAACATGAAAGTGTAGAGGAATACAACTATAATCCTTTCATTCATAAGAGGGAGGTTTAATTTTGTGACAACAAGGAGAGATCATCATTTGATGAGGTGGTGAACCGTAAGACCTTGCTAATTCAAAAATCCACCTATGAAATTTTAGATAAGATGGATCAGTTATGGGACTTTATGGATAGTTGATTTCAAGCTATCTTAAAAATTGCTGAAGAGTCCAAAGAAAAAGGTGGTGATCATGATCACAGGAGGCGAAAGGAAGTTGAGGAAGTTGTGGGAACCAAATTAGATGATGATGGTGGATGTGACATTTGCTAATATGAACATCCTAAAGGATGTTGCTCCATCTTTTCACACTTATAAGAGTCTAGGATGTACGCTCTGAATTCATGACTAACAAGAAGTCAACATTTAGAAGATTACCTTATCCTCAAGGTAATCTTAGAAAGTTCCATCAACAACAATAGTATTATCTAAGTGAAACTCCACTGCAACCATACGAGTATTATGAATAGTGGCAACAACCATAGTCATGGGTGCTACCACTACCAAGGTAGCAATACCCTTACAAACAACCTGATCCATATGGGTATTACATTTAGCAACCCTTGTCTCAACGTGATTCTTCTAGTCACATTTCTACCTTCCAACATCACTACTATTATCTCAAATATTATGAAACTCATTATCCACATTTAAGGAGGGATACCACTTTTTACACTTATCCTTATCCTATTCCTACACTTATTCCTCCATCCTCAACACAGCTACCACCTACTCCATCTATGTAGGGTAAACTTCTAGCCCAATCACAATAACAAAATGTTACTAAGGCCATCAATCTTCAACCAATTCATCAATCAAATGGTTTGGGCACTAGAACACGAAATGATCCTTTTTTCGACCCAATAGCTCACCTAAGCCTTCACATACACATGTGGTTGACAACCCTTCTCCTCCATCTCTCTCTACATCTAATTCCTTGGAGTCCCCTTTAAACCAAATACTACCTAGGATGCATATTTTTATGATCACTCATGTTGTATTTGATTGGATCTGTGTTGGGAGCCTTCCAGGAAATTAGTTGATCATGGAAGTCATCTTATTTATTTGTAGATGGCTAGGAATGAACCATGTAAAGCTCTTCTTGATTCAAGTTTTGGTGTGAATTTGATTTCTCATGAGATATATACTACTTGAAACTTGCTATCCTAAAGAAGAGCAATATTTAATTAGAATTGGTAGAAAACTCCATTAATGTTTCATTGGGATTGGTGAAAGACATTATGATCATTGTCTTTGGGTGGTCTTATCCTACTGATTTCCTAGTAATCAAGGTTGAGAACTATAAAGGGGACTTCCAAATCATCATGGTAAGGGCATGGCTAAGCATTGTAGATGCAAAAATGGGCATTAGAGATCTTTCCCTGGAAATATCTAAGGAAAATGCATTCAAAAAGATCAAGAAGAAAAGAGTTCTATGCATTGCATACATTGTTATAGGGTGTAATTGTATGTAGAAAATTTGTTCTATTAAATGGGCATCCATTTCCACATGCAGGTAGTGAGCACCTAAAGCAAATATTCAAAGGTATCTATATGCAGTAGACACAAAATAAGAGGACACCTAGTTGCTGACTGTTGATCTTGAAAGTAGCAAAATATGCATGGAACTTGCTGAGAGCTTGACATGCACATATGTCGTAGGAATGGATGAACTAGAGTAAGTTCATGACAAACTCTTTGATAATGCAAATAATAACACCTATTAGGAAGAGTTGGAAATTCTTGAAAATTTTAAAGAGGAGCCCCTTAAGTTAAAAAATTTACCCACTAGTATGGAATATGTATTCTCAAAAAATGGGAAGCCGCTAATAATCAATGCAAAGCTTGTTCTAGAATAGAAATAGATGCTAATGAATGTGGTTGAAAAATTGTCAACAAACTTTGTTTGGTCATATCCTAAACTCATAGGAATTTATCTTAAGATATGCCAACATCATATCTACACTGATCCCAGCTATGAAGCCAAAGAGGTAGCCACAGAGGTGATTAAACCAAAAATTGAAGTAGATTATCAAAGAGGAAATTAAATAACTCCTCAAGATGGATTTTATCTATCCCATTGCAAATAGTGAGTGGGTTAGTCCACTCATGATTATTCCAAAGAAGGGTGGCAAGTGGTAGGTCTGCATTGATTTTGAGATGTTGAATATGACAACATTCAATGATCACTTTTCATTGCCATTCATTGATCAAGTGTTGGACATCATATCTAGGTATTGCTATTATATTTTTCTAGATGGTTATAGTGGATATAACCAAATCTAGATTGTGCCTGAGGACTAGGCCAAAACAACATTCATAAGTCCTTAGGACCTTTGCATATTGTAAGATGCCTTTTGGTCTATGCAACGCTCTTGCTGCATTTCAACGTCTAGTCTCAAGTATGTTTCAGTAACAAATTGGTAGTGGAGTGGAACTCTTTATGGATGACTTCTCCACTTATGGTGCTACATTTGATCAAGCCTTGGACCCCCTTGAACAAGTACTAAAAAGATGAATGGAAATAAATAGATGGTTCAATTGGAAAAAGAGCCATCTCATGGTCCAAGAAGGCATTATATTAGGACATAGAATCTCACAAGTAAGAATTGAGGTCAACCTTGAGAAAATAAGGATCATTCAAGGAATTATCCTTCAATTGGAAACTATAAAAGATATTTGGTCTTTCGTTGGACACACTAGCTCCATTTATCTAGACTAAAGAATGTGAAAAAGCATTCTAACAGCTAAAGGAGAAACTTGTAGAAACTCCAATTTTACAAGCGCCTGACTGGTCCAGACCATTTCATTTTATGAAAAATGTATCCAATTATGCCTTGGGAGCTATGCTTATGTAGTTGTATGACAAGAAATGTCCATTTTACATCCACTGTGTAAGTCAAAGCATTGTGGATGCATAACTAAAATACACCACCACAAAAAAGAATTGATGATAGTGGTGTTTACTCTAGAGAAGTTTAGGCATTATGTGCTTGGATAAGAAGTGCTTGTGAACATGGACCATAGTGCCATTTGGTTCCTCATGAACTAGCCAATGGTGAGCCCCCATGTCATATGGTGGTTGGTGACATTATAGGAATTTGATCTTACGATGGTAAATCGAAAGTAATGAGTCATAGTTTGGTTGGCTACATTGACAAGGCCTCGTTGATGCAGCCTTGTTGACACATTGTATCATGCATCGATGAGGCCCCATTGATGCAGTGTCTATATTCAATTATAAATACATGCCCACTAGCTACATTTATGGTAATAGAGATTTTATAGAAGTGAAGCTCTTGCAATTTGTTTATTTAAGAGTTAGAATTTTTCTCCTGAGTGCTTGCAATAGGAGTTATTGAGTGTACGGATCTTTATTTGAGCATTATTACACCTAAGCACAATAGTGTATGCGGCAATAAAGACAAGCTTTCTAATAAATCTTGCAACATTATAGATAGATTAAATATTTTATTTATGCATTTAATATTTTCAATTATTTATTTAATTTTTTAATTATTTATTAAATATTTCTAGTTATTAAGTTAATGAAGCAATTAAGCAAGATAGATAAAACACATAAGTATGACCACTTCGAGTGTAACATGTATTCACTTAGTAATTGTAGTAACATTATTACTTGGTATGCCCAGTAGCGTAACGCTATTGTAGCACTTGGTCACCTAGCAATGGATACATGGGTTTGAGACATGTATGAAGAGTGGGATCAGATGCTTATGTTAGGACTAGTTAGATATTAGTTAATTAGTTAAATTAAATTAGTTAGTCCAACTACTATATTTCTATTTAAGCACTAAAATCATAAAATAAAAAATCAAAAAAATTAGATATCTTAATTACAGTTAACCATACCAATGTATGTTACAAGTGTGATTGGGAAGACAACAAACAACCTTAAAGAAAGATTCACCTCCTAGAAGACTAATGCACTAGAAATGATAAAGTCCATGGAATTTGACCGAATCGTACATGAATGCTTTATGATTCATATGGTTGGGTGTAGGGGTACCTCGCTACTCATCATTGGTATCATTATTGGGGACTTTGTTTGTTGAAATGTGTGCAATTTAGGATTAGTAAATATTATTCATATCATTGGATGAATTCAAGGTCAAGATCACTTACAATGACATATAAACTACTAAGCACACTGATAATTATATTTTTTTTTTCAAAATTTCTTCTTCCCAAAGATGTGAAGATGTCAAACCACTAGTCCCATAAGAGTGCAAAGTGGTATATACTCATATAGATGAGTATGTACCAAACATCACCTTCATCCTACATCAAGATGAATAGCTATGATGGTATGATATGGAGGGTAACATCGTCTTTCCCCTTGATAGATCTATGCTCGAGATGCTATTTCAAACCCTTAGAAAGTTAGGCATCATAAATCTTCACAAGGAGTACGTTGTGAATGGTTATGATACTCAAAACTACTGTCCCATTGAAACACAACGCAAACAAGATCGACATCAGGAGAAGCTCCATGAGGCTACGAAGGGGAAACATTTCACTAATTCCTTGTTCCTATTAGATCACGATAATAATAAGGATCCTCCCTTTGAAGGTTTTCAACATGAAGATTCGCCACCCCTTGTTATTGGTAATGAGGATGCAACCTTGAACCTATGATCCACTATTCATAACTTAGGTTTAGGAAAAAGTGATAGTCAAGGGAGGAAATTAGGAAAACATCACAATAGCAAGGGATCTAAGGATGGTGGTTGTAATAAGCAAAAACGTGGTGGTAGATACCACCGTGGCGATGGTGGTCCACCTTCTTCTTCATCCTCTTCATCCAATTTTGAACATTCCTCTTCATCTACTGGTTCTCATAGAGGTCACCATCAAAATAATCATGATGAGGGTGATCAACGAGACAACAATGACCGTGAAGGCCACCAAGACCAAAGGGGTGGCTGAAACTATCATTAGCATCATCAATGTAGTGATGATGATGAACCTTTGTTGGTGACTTGAAGTATGCTCAACATTACAGAGGGAGTTAGTATCCCAACCAAGCATGTGAAAGATAGTTGAATTAAAAGTCTAGACATGAATAATATCCCAAGATTTGAATAGGGATACAACTCTGATGCACATACACATCTACAAGCTTTTCATGATGCCTATACCCTACAAAACATAGATAATAAATGGAAGAAACTCAAACTTTTTCCTAGGACACTCATTAAGGAAGTTGAAAGTTGGTACTGGTCCTTAGAACTAGAATCCATTTTCCGATGGAGTACCATGTTAGAGCTATTTAATGATAAATATCAGATGTATTCTAGAGTTTCTAATTTGATAAGGAAAATCCAAGGCTAGAAACAGGGAACACATGAACCCTTAGATGCCATCATGGACAGATACTATTCACTCTTACACTACTACCCTAGCCATGGTTATTTTTAGAGGAAACAACTTTGACACATCTTAGATGGACTTAGAGTAGAAACTAGAAGAACTCTTGAGGTGTACACCTAGAAGAACTCCTAGGATGTATGCATAAGGAAGATTTTCTTAACTAAGAGCTCATTAGATTTAAAGGCTAATTGAACAAGTAGCAAAAGAAGAAGGTGAGCTAAGAAAAAAGGAAAGTGTAGAAGAGTATAATAGTAATCCTTCCATCAGAAAATGGAAGGTCTAATTTTGTGATAAGGAAGAGTTACCACTTGATAAAGGGGTGAACAAGAAAACCACTATGAAGATCGTTGAAGAATCCAAAGAGAAAAATAGTGATTGTAACCACATGAGGTGAAAAGAAGCTAAACATGCCTATCAAAGAGGTAAGGGTAAAGTTGTTGCCATTGAGGAAGTTGTGGAAACTAAATCTAATGATGAAACTAATTATGAGATTTGTTAATATGAACATCCAAAGGGATGTTTCCCTATTTTTTCACACTTACAAGAGTCTGGGTGTATGCATTGAATCCTCAACTAGCACATAGGTAAGTAGCTAGACAATTGCCTTATTCTCAAGGCAATTCCAAGTAGTTTCATCAACAACAAGAAGTTTACTATCCAAGTGGAACTCCTCCACAACCTTATGAACAATACCAATAGTGGTACCAACCATAATAATGGGGGATGCCATTGCCACGGTAGCAATACCCTTATAGGAAACTAGATCCATATGCTTACTATGTTTAGCAACCTGTCTCTCCAAGAAGATTTACATGTCATACTACATTTTAGCATCACTATTACCCTCCATAGTACCATCAAACACACTCATCATCTACTTGAGGGAAGAACCCATATCCATATCACTCTCTACATCCATCTACACATACACCTCTACCTTCAACCCAGTTGCCTCCTTCTCCATCCATGTAGGGTGAGATTCCTCCATAGCCATAACAATGAAGCACTATGAGGGCTGTGCATTCATAATCAGCTTTTCAACTGAGTAGTTTAGATAATCGATCTAGAAAAAGATCCTTCTTTTGACCCAGCAATCCTCTCCAACCCTTAAAAAATCTAGTTTAGTTGATTGTCCTACATCTTCAATACCCTCATCCTTCACATCAAATACCTTCAAGTGCCCTTTGAACCAAGTGCTACCTTGGATTCGCACTGTGATGGTAACTCATGTTGTTTCTGACTAGATCAAGGCTGGCAATATTTCCATGAAAGGATTTGACCCAAGAAGTCCACTCATTTACCTATAGATCACTAGACATGAGACATGTAAGGCTTTTCTTGACTCTAGTTCTAGAGTTAATCTCATCTCCCATGACATGTACAAGACCTGAAACTTGCCACCTCTCAAGAAGAGCAACATTTGTCTAGAATTGGAAGATCAGTCAATTAATATTCCTTTGGGATTAGTAGAGGATATTATGACCATAGTTTGTGGGTGGTCCTATCTTGCTAATTTTCTAGTGATCAAAGTTGGAAATTGCAAAAGTGACTTCCCCATCATTATGGGAAGAGTCTGGTTAAGCACGGTCAACACACGTATGGGCGTAAGGGATTTCTCTTTGGAAATATCCAAAGAAAATGAATTGGGCAAGATAGAAAAGAAGTGTATTCCATACATAATGTACAATGATAATGGGTGCAATTCATCAAAAATACATACATTAAAGCATGAAATTAGCATGCACATGAAATCAATATTCAAAGGTATTTGTACGTAGTAGCCATAAAATAGGAGGACACCCAGTGGTTCATAGCTAACTTAGATAGCAACACATTATGCATGGAACCAAATAAGAGCCTAACATGTGCTTATGTGAAAGGCATGGACAAGGTTGAACAAGTTCATCCAGACCTCTCTAAAGAAAATGATGCTACTTATTGGGGAGAGTTGAAAATCCTAGAATCTTTAAGCAGGAGCCACTAGAGCTAAGAACTTTACCAGCTGACATGGAATATGTCATTTTAAACAATGGCAAACTAATCATAATTAATGTTGAACTTACTCTTGAATAAAAGGAAAAGCTGTTGAAGGTGGTTAATAAATGGCCAATAGCCTTTACTTAGTCATATCCTAAGCTAACAAGAATTGATCCAAGTATATGCCAGCATTGTATTTACATTAACTTGGCCATGAAGCCTAGAAGGTAGCCATAGAGACGATTGAACCCCAAATTGGAGCAAATCATCAAGGAAGAAATATAACAACTCCTCAAGGCAGGGTTCATCTATCCCATTGTAGATAGTGAGTGGGTTAGCCCACTCGTAATTGTGTTGATGAAGGATGAAAATTGGTGGATCTACATCAACTTTTGACTATTGAATATGGCAACATTTGGAGATCATTTCCATTGCCATTTGTGGATCAAGTGTTGGACACCATATCTGGGCATTGTTATTATAACTTCTTAGATGGTTATAGTGGCTATAACAAAATTCAAATTGCACTAGAAGATTAGGCCAAGACAACATTCATGAGTCCTTGGGGAATTTTGCATATTGTAAGATTGCATTTGGTCTATGTAATGCCCCCACAAAATTCCAACACTTGGTCCTTAGTATTTTCCAATAGTAGATTGGTAGTGGTGTGGACTTCTTCATGGATGACTTTTACACCTATGAGCTACATTTGAGCAAATCTTGGACTACCTTGAGCAAGTATTAAAAAGATGTATTGAAACAAACTTACATCTTAATTGGAAAAAGAGCCATCTCATGGTCTAAGAAGGAATTGTGCTAGAGCACCAAATTTTGCAAAAAAGGATTGAGGTAGACCTAGAAAAGATAAGGATAATCTAAAGAATAACACACAAATAGATATAGTAAAGGATTTTTGGTCATTCCTTGGACACGCTAGTTACTAACGGTATTTCATAGAAAATTTCTCTAAGATCAGAAAAATGTTGGTAGAGTTGACAAAGAAAGATGCACCTTTTATATGGACCAAGGAATGTGAACATGCATTTCAACAGTTAAAAGAGAAACTTGTAGAAACACTAATCCTATGGGCACTAGACTAATCCAGATCCTTCCACATCATGATAGATGCATCTAACTATGTCTTGGAAGTAGTGCTCATGTAGATGGATGATAAGAAACGTCCATACTATATCCAATGCATAGGCTGAAGCATTGTGAAGGCACAATTAAATTACACCATCATGGAGAAAGAACTAATGACAGTGGTGTATGCTCTTAAAAATTTTAGGCATTATGTGCTTGGTTACAAAGTATTTGTAGACACGGCCCATAGTGTAATCTACTTCCTCTTAAACAAGCCAATGGTGAGCCCTCGTGTCATACGATGGCTCGTGATCTTGCAAATTTTTGATCTAATGATGGTAGATTAAAAAGGGACTAAGAATGTGGTCACTAATCACCTCTCTCACTTAAGATGTGATAATAAAGAGGAGGAAAGCTTGCTTTCTACTTAGTTTTCAGATGAACTCCTCTTTATAGGAGCAACAAGTGAACAAAAGTTTGCAAAAATGTCATGGTACAATGGCATCCTTACCTATCTTCTCACTCAAGAGATTCCACAAGATTTGGACTTTAGAAAGAAGCAACAATTTCTTCATTAGGCCAAATACTTTATGGAAATCAATAGACATCTCTATAAGGTGTGTGCAGATGGCTTGATTTATTGGTGTATTGTTGATGAAGATCAACTACATGTTCTCTAGGATGGTCATTAAGGACCTTGTGGAGGCCACTATGTAGGGAGATGCATGACCATAAAAATCCTAATGGTAAGATACTATTGGCCTATAATCTTCAGGGATGCCCACTAGTTTGTGAGATCTTGTGAACATTGCCAATGAGATGGGGGGATGACTGCTCGCATGGAAGATCCTCAATAGTGGATTCAATCTCTAGAACCTTTTGACATATGGGGCATCGACTTTATGGATCCCATCACATCCATGTCCAATGAAAAGGCATATATTGTTGTAGCAATCGGCTACTACACAAAATGGGTAGAAGTAGCAACTGTTATTGGTTATGCATCATTCGTTGCTACTAGATTTATACAAAAAAATATTGTAAATAGGTTTGGGGTGCCACATTTACTAATTTTTGATAATGAAACTCTCATTTCACAAGTGCCACTTTTAGAAAGTTAATGTAGTGCTTGGGGGTTGAACATAAATTAATAATACCTTATCATCCCTAAGCCAATAGTGAAGCAGAGATAACTAACTAAGAGATAACAAAAATACTAACATAGACCATTAGAAAACATAGGAAAAATTGGAGTGTAAAGCTTAATGATGCCCTCTAGGCTTACTATTAAACATGGAAACTTCCTATTGGCTATTCTTCCTACTAGTTGGTGTACAGAAAAATTCCAATGCTCTCAATTCAATTTGACCTCCGTACATTCTTAACAGCCTGTGATTTAAATCTTGACCTAAGTCTAACATAGAAAGAAAGATTGATCATCCTAAATGTGCTAGATGAAAATCAATTAGTGTCCCTATCTTTGAATGAGGTGCACAAGGCATTCAACAAGCAATGTCATGACCTCAGAATTAGGAAGGTAAAAGTTTAACCAAGAGATAAGGTCCTCTATTGGAACCCCACAAATGTACCCCAAAAGGCAAAATTTCAAAGATTGTGGGAGGGACCTTATATAATTGATTAAACCTTTTCTTCTGGGGCCATGATAATCTACAAACCAAAAATCCCAAATAAAAAGCAATTGGTTAACATCTAATAAGTAAAACCTTTTCTTGAACTAAGATAGGCTAGTGCAACTACCACCTTGATGGATGGACAACCATGATCTATCTTTTCCATCTTCTCCTTCCAACTCAGTTGTGGGGGAGATGGTCATCCATGTTGACAATCCATATGACTTCTTAGTTTTTCTACTTTTTGTTCGGCATGTTTTTGATTTTATAAGATATTTATTTTATAAATTTTTGATTTTTAGATTTTTCTAATTTTACATCATCGTTAGTACCTTTAAATCTTTCTTGATTATTTTACATTTTCTTATATACTTTGCTTTGTTTTTTTCAAGTGTGATATTTCCTCATTTTTGCTAATAAAAATGCTTTATTTCCACAAGACATAGTGCCACTGTTGCTATTTAGTAATGATGGTTTGTGCTTAATGTTGTGATTGTCAATGTGTGGTTTCTATTTTTGAATTTTGATGTCTGATGACTTTGATATGGTTTATTTTTCATGGAATAGGTAGTGAGTCCACATCATTCATCCATCCAATAAACTCTATGGTTTTTCTTGTTCTAGGAATTTGAGGTTTAACTTTTCATCGATTGGTGACCTTGGTAGTTCCAAAATTAAAAATGATTCAAAGGTTTGAAAAGGGTGTGACTTCAAGGGGACTCAATATTCTTTATACTCTTCTACTTGCTTGAGTGCTTGAGTGTTTTTCATGAACTTCTTACCATTCCATTCCAACCACTCATAAGAAGTCTAATAAGTCTTTACATGGTGTGGTTCTTATAAAAAAATGATGAGAATTCAAAGCACATCCATTGGACACAATAAATGAATAATTCCTTGCATGGAGTGGTTTCCATTTCAAAAAAAAAAAAGAAGAATGATGAGAATTCAAAGCACATCCCTTGGATAAATAAATGAGCTACAAGCACTAGTTTTGGGACAAAAAGGACATGCACCTATGCCTGAAGGTCCCCTCTAACTAAGGCCCTCTCTCACACTTCATACTTCTATATTTTCTTCTCCTTATGGAATAATGATTATTTTGTGGAAGTACTCTTGTATCTCAAGTGGGTGGATCAGTCTTAGAGTGGTGATGCAAAGTCACTGAAAGTGACTAGTTTTGGTCTAGATTGAGGATGGATCTTATTAGGTCATTTTAAACACAAATTCCACAATGGACTTATTATGACCTTAATTTGGAATTCCATTTCACCTTATCTATCATCCATCCATGCTACCATAACTCACCTCACTTGTGAGTTCTATGCTATGCTCTATGTCTTGGTTTGATGTGTTTGAATTCTTGGATAGATTCTTTTTGGTTGGTCCTTAACTTTTCATGACCATTAAATTGACTATGGCACCCACGGACTCCTTAGTTGAGGTTATACAAGGGAAAAAAGGGCATAAGCCTACTATGGGGAGGATCCACTTGCATAGATCTTGGCTTGATTAGTTAAGGTTTCTTACTTTTGACATCACTACAATATGATTTTCTTATATTTCATTGTGTATTTAACTTAGTGCTTCTTAACCTTATATTTCATTCATCTCCCAAATTAATTTTTCTTCATTTTCCATATTTATGAGCTCCAACACCCTCTTCTCATGTTTTCATATTGTTCTTGGCCTTTTGAGCTTTCATTGGATTTGAATTTCATTCAAAAACTCTTTGTATTTTGAAAGTTTGACCAAAGTTAACAATCATCTACACTAGTCAATAGTGATGTAGCCGATTGCATTGATGTGGCCTCATCGATGTAACCCAAAAACCCTCTATATATTGTTGAAACATAGAATTTTTTGTTATTTGCCTCATAACACACAGAGAGTTTTTGCAATTCTTCAAAGGCCCAAAACCTTCCAAATCCCTTAACTTCCTAACTATTTTTCCAAATCATTCCATTCTTCAACCTTGCACTTACCAGAGGTAAGCTCTTTATCGTGTGGGCTACAAACCTTTAGATTTCCAATGAAAAATTGATGAAAAATTTTAAAAAAATTTCTAACTTCCCCAAAGGGTTAATAATCTTAATAATATACAAACATCAATTTTTTCAAAGATTAACCTTTTAAACAATCTCTAGGATGATTTATTAATAATAACACATAAATAAATGATAATTGGAGTAATTAAATCAGCCATAATCATAACTTAGCCAAAGTGTAACTATCCTTAAGAGATAAAGGTATTCTATTTCTTCATGTTATACAATGATTACTAACCCATGATTTTATTGTGATTATAGATGACACCAAAACTAAAATGCCCATAGGAAGGAGAATCCTCTTCACCAAGGGAGAAAAGACCCAGAGCTAGAAGGGGCCAATAAGAACAAGCCCAAGAATTGCCAAAGGCAACCCATTCAATGGGACCTCTTCGTGAGGAACTTGAGGTGGAATCTATTCAACAAATTCTAGAAGAAAAAGTGCCCATAGAATAATCATAGAAAGGAGAAGTGGCTAGACCCACATCAAGGCTTAAAGTCACTTTGAATCAAGCATGCCTTGACATCATCAAGTCTCGAGAAATTCAACGATTAGTTCTTTAAGAGATCAACTTCAAGCCATTCCTAGGGAAAGCCCCAACATATGTCAAGACTCAAACGTAAACTTCTCCCATGTAACCAATCATCACATCCAATGGGAGTGGTACATGTAAGTGGTCCACTGTTAAAATCAAGTTTATTCAAGTATCTTACTTAGTAGAAGCTCTCATGTAGGCACTAGAGTTTCCTGACACTAGGACATAATTGGCAGAGCTATGGATGAAAGGTGATCCTAAGGCCAAAAAGGAGTGAACCCAGTGATGCTACAAGGCTGACTGTAAAGAGTATGAGCCATTCACACCAACAAATCACATTTATTTCAAAATTGTAGCCTATCACCTCAATCCAACGGTGAGGCCAAGACAGGTGATTGCCTTCTCCACCCACACATGCACTACTCTAAGTCAAAAATTTCCCATCAACCTTCCATAATTGATCTACTTAGAGATTGAGAAGCACTTCAAGAAAAAAAATGTGAAAGAAAAACCCTGCCCTTTCCATGCCTCATCCAAAAACTCTACAAAAGGATAGGAATCATCTGCTACTCCAATGGTACAATCAAGCATGCTCCTTTGGCATCATGATCCAAAATCATGAAAGAGAAGATGTCAATGATGACTCAAGAAGAGGAGCAGCCACCACCACTACCCACTCAAGAAATAATTTTGAAAGCCTATGTAGCCATTGAGCATTTGTAAAAATTCTAAGAAGAGCTCTTAAGTGAGCAAGAGTAATGTGCAGGAATGAGTGGTGTAGATCCATCTATATATTGACCTATAATGAGTCACCTTAATGAAGTGGCTCAAATAGTCAGCTAGATGGAGAGGGGTGGATTAATTTTTTCTGTCCAAAAAATGTAGTTGCCTATGAGGTTAGATTCCAACACTCAAGAGGTGATGGTGTAGTTATCTCAACATCATTTATTCCCAATAATATCTAAGAATGCTGCCACATTCTCCATGCATTTGGAGGAAGGGAAAGGGGCAATTGTCTTGGTGATGTAGCACCAAGGGTAGGAAACGACAGCTGAGGTAGTTGTTGACTATGTTGTTGAAGCATTAAATGCACTCATAGCATCTATAACAAATGTATTTGCACTTTGATATGTGCAGACATCTGTAGGCATGATTAGCGAAAAGTTGAATGTAGCCCAAGATGAAGAATTACTTGATCAATTGGTGGGGACCAGGAAATCGATTTTAGATATCTTCAATTTTCTAAAAAATATCACTGCAATAGAGTTGGAGCTACTAGATGCAACGGGATCAAGTACAAAATCAATGCTTAGATGTGGAGGTTTCCAAACTACATGCTCGCCTTACTAATCTTGTAATCCTCAACCTAGCAGTAATAAGAGATGAAGCTTTCCAATAGTTTTAAGAATGATTTAAGAAGGCTGAGGAGGAGGTAGTAATGGTCATCTTTAACTAGTCCATAGCAAAAGAAAAAACATATTCAATTCAAAAGGACTTGTCATAGATGCAATAGGAGAACAAGGCTTTGACCCCACAGAATCATCGCTTTGCAATGTTGATGCACAAAAGGAACAAATGTAGGAGTATATTCATCAATAGTAGAAGCAAATTTCTAGGGTAAACACTAAATTGAGGAGATTAGCCACAAAGAATTAAAATCTATTCATGGAAGAAGTTTGTGCCTTGTGCCAGAAGTTTGTCATCAAAATTTCCACTTGGAAGAATAAGGCCCTCAAGTTCAAAAAAGTAAAGAATCACTACAGAGACCAGGTTGGCCTATAGAAAGAAGTTAACAAAAAGCACATCTAATTGGTGAAGGCAAGAATAAATGAAGTCCTCTAGCAACTCTAACAAGGAAGAGAGGTTTGGAAACCCATCATTAATGGGATTAATGCTTATAATAAAGTGGAGATACACCTAAAGGAGTTGCAAATAGAAGAGATGACAAAGTATGTGGAGTTGGCAAATCTTTGTTATGCAAACCTAGAAATGTTGACTATCGAATGGCCATGATCAAAGTTGGAGAAATAAGTGGCTAACTCGTATTTATTATATAAGGCAAAGTTTAAGCACCCTAAAGACATTAAGCAAAATCTTGAGACTGCGAACATTGAACTCAAAGTTCTTAGAGAACAGTTCATAGATCAACGATTAACTATTGAGAACCTAGCCAAATGAATGAATGATTACTAGGAGCTGAAGGATACAGTTAGAGCATTTGACATTGAATGCAAATAGTTCGCTACCTGGTTTATCAATGTAAAGGAGTTGTTTCTAATAATCCCATGTCCCTAGGATGTGTCCATTCCAACCCATATTGGCAAAGCTACATGGATGGTCTATGATCCCATAAGTAAGGAGGAGAAAATGAAAGCATTGTTGGATGCTTTTTACCTTCCTTCAGAAGTTGCACTAGTAGTAGGATAGCCATAGCCACCTTGACCACCACCCATGTGTGAAGTTGGAAAAGGTCCCTTAGAACCTTAGGAGCCACCATTGCCTAGGATCATCTGACCTTCTCCACTAAATGTCATGCCATCAAGGAACATGCTATCCAATTTTGAAGAGTCATGTCATGATGTTTAATTTTGTGTCATGAACACCATCATTTTTGTAATGTATTGATCGGTACACTTGGGCACTCCATTTTTTAGTCAAGTTAGTTTTTTTTGTTTGAGAAAAGTTAGTCAATAATCCCATACCTTCTTAATTTTGTAAAAGAACTCAAGGATGAGTTTTCATTTAATTGTGGAGGTATGATAAGTCATAGTTTGGTTGGCTATGTCGACAAGGCTTCGTCAACGCGACCTCATTGACGCATTGTATCATGCATAGATGAGGCCTCGTTGACATAGTTTCTATATTTGGCCATAAATACCTGTCCACCAATTGCATTTATAGAAATATAGGTTTTTTAGTAGTGAAGCTCTTGTAGTTTATTCATTTAAGAGTTGGAATTTTCCTCTCGAGTGCCGACAGTAGGGGTCATTGAGTGTACGGATCTTTATTCAAGCATTGTTGTACCTTAGCACGATAGTGTGTGTAACAATAAAGATAATATTTTTAATAAACCTTGCAACATTTTGGATAGATTAAATATTTTTTTATGCATTTAATGTTTTCAATTATTTATTAAATGTTTCTAGTAATTAAGTTAATGAAGTAATTAAGCAAGATAAATAAAACACATAAGTATGACCACTTTGAGTGTAACATGTATTCACTTGGTAATCCTAATAGCGTTATTGCTTTGTACACCCAGTAGCATAGTGCTTGGTTTCCTAGCAGTGGATACATGGGTTCAATGTGTGTATGGAATGTGGGATTAGATGCTTATGTTAGGACTAGTTAGATGTTAGTTAATTAGTTAAATTAAATTAGTTAGTCCAACTACTTTATTTCTCTTTAAGCATCAAAATCATAAAATAAAAAATAATAAAAATTAGATACCTCAATTACACTTAACCATACTAGTGTATGTCACAAGTGTGATTGAGAAGGCAACAAACAACCTTAAAGCAAGATTCACCTCCTAGAAGACTAATGCATTGGAAATAATAAAGTCCACAAAATTCGATCGAAGCACATGTGAAAACTTTGTGATTCGTATGATTGGGCATAAGGGTACCTTGTTGCTCATCAGAAAGGGAATTGAGAATGTGGTTGCTGACCACTTTTCTTGGTTATGATGGGAGAACAAAGAGAAGGAAGGTCCACAATCTGATCTGTTTCCTGATGAACTTCGTTTTTTCGGGGCTATAACTAAATAATTTTGCACTAAGCTTAAATGGTATGATGGCATTATCATGTATCTTCTCACTTAAGAGATGCTACAAGGGGTGGATCACTGAAAGAAATAATAGTTTCTTCACTAGATAAAATGCTTCATGGAGATTAACAGATAGCTTTATAAGGTATGCATCGATGACCTGGTTCATTGGTGTGTCCCAGATGTTGATCAACTATGCATTTTTCAAGATGCTCATGAAGGTCCTTGTGGGAGCCACTATGTTGGGAGAATGCACAACCATTAAAATCCTGATGGTGGAGTATTATTGGCCAACAAATTTTAGGAATGCTCACTATTTTTTCCACTCTTGTAAACATTACCAACAAGATGGTGGAATAATTACTCAAATGGAAAGACCTCAATATTGGATCCAACCATTCTAATCCTTTGACATTTGAGGAAATGATTTAATGGGTTGCATCATGTCCATGTCAAATGGAAAGGCATACATCATAGTTGCTGTTTCCTATTATACGAAATGGACAGAAGTAGCAACCATCATCGACTATACATCTTCTACTACTATTTGGTTTGTACAAAAAAATGTTGTAAATAGGTTTGGTATGCCATGTGCATTAATTTATAACAATGGAATCCACTTTATAAACACTACGTTTAGAAACTTATGTAATGGTTGGGGGTTGAACATAAATTGATAACACCCTACCACCCTCAAGCTAATGTTTAAGTTGAGGTTACAAATATGGAAATTACAAAGATCCTAATGAGAACTATTAGCAAATATAGGAAAGATTAGAGCCCAAAACTCAATGATGCCCTCTGGGCCTACTACTCAACATGGAAATTTTCTATAGGCTATTCTCCCTATGAGCTAGTGTACAAAAAATTACCAATACTTGCTATTTAATTTGAGCTCCATACACTTTCAATAGCCTGTGACCTTAACTTTGACTTAAGTCTAACATAAAAAGAAAGAATAATGAATCTTAACTTGCTAGATGAAAACTAATTGGTGGTCTTGTCATCTAATGAGTTGCATAAGGCATTCAACAAAAAATGTCATGACCTTAGAATTAGAAAAGTCATTTTTCAACCTAAAGATAAAGTCCTTTATTGGAACTCCACACACGTACCTCAACGAAATAAGTTCCAAATGTTGTAGGAAGGGCCTTATATCATTTACAAAACTTTTCCTTATGAAGCCATGCCAATCTACAAACCTGAGAGCCCAAATAAGAAGTAATTGGTCAACACACGAAAGTCAAACCTTTCCATGAGCCTAAGCAAGCTAGTGCAACAAACACCTCATTGGATGGACAACCACGCTCAATCTTTCAAATATCCTTTTATCAACTTAGTCATGGGGGAGATGGCCATCCATGCTAACTATATAAGTGGCTTCTTAGTTTTTTAATTTTTTGTTTTACAACATCATTAGTATGTTTTATTTTTTCTTAAATATTTTACAATTTCTTGTATATTTTTTGTTATTTGGATGTGAGTTCTTATTATGTTTTAATAATAATGTGCCTTATTGCCAACTAGGTATAGTGTGGTTTGATTGATGTAGGCATGTGCTATATCATTATTCGATTGTTGGTGTCTGGATTCTAGCTTTGAATTTTATTACAGATAACTAGGACATGGTTTCTTTTCATGAAATAGGTAGTAAGTCCATAACATCCACCCATCCACAAACTCTATGACTTTCCTTGTTCTAGAAATGTGAGATCTCTTTTTCATTAATAAAAATTTAACAAACTTATGATCTTGGTAGTTTCTAGATTTGGAAAGGATTCAAAGGTTTGAATAGGATGTGACTTTAAGGGAACTCGGTACTCTTTGTGCTTTTCTACTTGGGTGCATGTGTGTTTTCATGGGTTTTTTTACTGTTCCATGTCGACCAATAATAGGAAGCTGAATAAGTCTTTGCATGTTGTGGTTTCCATTAAAAAAATGATGGGAATTCAAATCACACCCCTTAGATAAAATAAATGGATTACAAGCATTGGTTATGGGACTAAAAAGACATGTTGCGCATGCTTGAAGGCCCCCTCTAACTAAGGCTCTTTCTCACTTCCTACTTCTCTTTCCTTCTTCAATAAGGAATGGTGGTTGTTCTATGGGAGCACTCTTGTGTC
>MNCI01004990.1:73672-107087 GCA_015680685.1 Gnetum montanum | reverse complement strand
TTTCTCCTGGTAGCATAGAAGATAAGCCGAAAATACCAAAAAAATCACATACCTCAGACTTGCTTAACCATACACCGTGACACATACAAGCAAGCCTGGGAAGACAACGAACGATTAACTCCAAGTGTTTCTTGTGGCGTTAAGGCATTTAGTCTGCGGAGTTCGACCGGATCGCGCGTGCATGCTCGTATTCGTATGGTGGAGTGTAGGGGTACCTTGCCACTCATCAATAATCTATATTCATGAATAGCCCAAGCTCATTCATTGACAGGAAGTCACCAATGGATAATTTGCTTAAGAATAACTTCTAAAACTATAATATGATTGTAACTCCAATATTTACTAAGCTTGTACCAAGTCTTCCAAATTTGTTTGGAAATCGAAGAACTAGGAATAGAAACGGTTTGAGGAAAAGGTAGTGAAGAAAGTTATTAGAAGGCCAATTGTTATCATTATTAGGTTTTCCTTGCATAAGTCTATTTCCTAGAAGGAGCATCCAAACATCATCTTCATTAATGTATTTTTCAATCCATTTTGCTATAATAGAAAAACCATGGTTATAATAATTAATGAGACTAAGACCTCTATATTTCTTAATACTAGTGCAAATATCCCAAGCAACTCTAGAAAAACCCTTTCCAAGTTGGTTAGTAGATCAAAGAAATTAATGCATAATATAATCAATTCTCTTATTAGAAGTTTTAAAAGGGGCCCAACAATTGAACTAACAAACATTAGTTGATTAAAGCATTGTCTTAATAACTAATTTTTTACTAGAAAGATAATTCCAAAGAACTCCAATTACATCTAAGGGTGAGCTTTGTTTCTTTCCATTTATTAAGGTTCTTTTCAATGTTATCAACCACATAATTAGAAAAAATAGTCAGATTAGGCTTCAAAAAAAGGGTATTCCTAAGTTTTAAAGAAAAAATCTTTTTTGAAGAATTTTTAGGACTTGAGGATAATTCAATCATCAATATTACCATTACAATAAATAAAAAATTTTGTTAATCAATCCAAGAGTCAGATAGCATGTAGTAACTCTAGCTAAAAGAGTATTGATATGTTGCAGAGAATTGTTGATCATAAAAAAAGAATCATTTGCAAAGTGCATGTTAAGTAATTATGTACCTTAATCATCAATTAAGATACCCTTAATGAAATTCCTTTTGATGAGCAGTGAGGTACCCTTATGCTTAACCATACAAATCACAAGCATTCACACATGATTTGGTCAAATTCCATGGATGGGACTAGTTGTGGTATCTAGATCATTATGCTCTGATTGTAGTTCACTGTCTTCCCACTTGGACTAGTGGTAGCTTTGTCATGTATGGTTTAGTCCAAAGTGAGGCATATGATGTTGTTTAATTCTATGCTACTCCTAATGATGACAAAGGGATGAATTAATGAAGCTACTAAACAATGGAGAGTAAAATCTAAACTAGCCTACATGCAATGTGTATCTACTCTTAATCATTTGTACATGTCTTGGACTTCATGAGACTACTTCTAGGATTTCCAAGCATATGTCACTAGGTGTGTCAAATGATACACTACTGGATTACCAAGTACTTACACATAAGCACTTGTGACTAAGGCGTACGCATTCCACTTAATGATAGGAATAGTAAATAGCAATAAATAAAGATGTTAATCTAAAGGAAAATAGTAAATAATTAATAATAATCTAAGTGGTTGCTACAATGATGGGAGTAATCTCAATATTTATTTCCAATCATGTAACATGTCCAAGTATGTCACACTCAAAAAAAGGTGTTGTACGATTACAAACATTACACTGTGGGGATGCACTAAAAAAATAAGAGGATTGAGAACAATCTATGAAGAAACTAATTGAAAATTGAAACTAAAACTATTTCTTCTACCCTTTTGTTATTTAAACCATGTGCCCAAGTGCTATATTTATAGGCTAGCATGGAGGAGATGATATTGGATATCCAACATCATTTCCTAGCTATGATATCATGTATTCGATATCGAGGCTGATAGATTCATGACTCATCATACCCCCATGATTGAATAAAAACTTGTCATCAAGTTAAAGAAAATGAGGAACAAGTTCTTTACAAAATATTAGGAAGGTATGGGATTATTGACTAACTTAAACAATAAACAAAATAATTGACTCTTACATGCTACAGTCGTATAGTACAAACATGGGACACAATATTATAAGATGCAAAATTGAAAAACTCATATAGTGCCCGGAGGTGGTGGCTCCTCTATTGGATGCTTTTCTTTGTCACCAAGCTTGTGAAATTTGTAATCCTTGGGTCATGTACCATATAGGCTATTGAGTTGATGTGTGCTGGTGCTGGTATGTCCCAAGGACATGGCAACTATAGAAACATTTGATTGGCCTTCACGTACTAGGCTGCAAAATGCCATCATTCTTCCTCAAAGGCCCTAATGTTCTCTCTTAATTCTTGATAATCTGTTAATCTCTTAGCTAGGTTTGAGATGACATCCTTTTATCCATGGTATTGAGCTTTGACCGCCTTCAATTTTGAGTTTGCACATGTAGCTTCTACAAAGTGTCCTTTCAATCTACACACTCTTTTTCATACAATGCATAGGTGATCGCTACCTAGTTCTCTAGCTCATTCCAAGGTTGACTTGCTGTTAACATGGTAAGGTTGGCATATCAAGGTTAGCTAATGCCATGTATTCTTTCAAATCTTTGATCTATAGGTCATTATTCTTTACTTCCAGCTGGTGGACCAAGGCATAACTATCCAGAATTGGCTACCGCTTAGGATTTTTGCTAACAAGGATCTAATGTGGGCTTTAGCCATCTAGATCTCTTTTTCATTTATTTGTTTATAGATGCCTACTTGGTTACTAAAGTGTTCCTTCAAATTTTCATGCTTCTTGGCCTCATTCTACCATATGTTGATTTCTATTGCTAATTTTTGTCGAATAGCATCGACCTTCTCCATTGAGAGGGTTTTGTTTACTTTGGCCAATCTATTGGTGTCCTAGTTGATCCTTACTAGTTATTCTCTTAACTAGTGGACACTTTCTTCTAGAATATTTTTATGCTTTTTGATTATGATCAACCTTGAATTCTCAATGGTGAGATGCTTATTTTCCTCTTATGTGATGGTCAATGCCTTTTTATAAGCATGGGATTGTGCATCAGCAGCAGAGGCATTCTAGACTTCTTTCTCTTTTTTTTTGCTTAGTAGCTCTATTTTCTTTAATTAGCTTGGCCAACTACTCTATCCTTAATTTTTCTAGTTGGTTAGGTATAACAAATTGGGCAGGGTCTTGTTCTTCAGCTCTCAAGGCAACTAGCTCTTGTTGTAACCTTTGCATTTCTATTTCTGCATACTTTGCCCTAACTTCAGCCATGACCAGCTTCCCTTTGGTGGGTATGAGGTCTGACTATGCCATAATGACATCATTGGGGATGTTAAATAAGGTGGTCATCACTTGCCCTATATACAACAAGTGATCTAGCACATCCTCATGCACCGTAGGAGTCATTGAAGTTTCGACCAACATCTGCACATCTTTGGTCCTAGCCAAATCTACCAAGGGCACAACAGGCACATTGAATGATTCTTTAATATGATCCATGATCAGTTCTACTGCACCTGCCACATCTTGATGCTGCATTATCACAATTGTGGCACCTTCTCCAGTTTCAAGCATCACTTGGAAGGTTGTGGCATTTCCAAATATTTGCCTAGACCATTAGGATTCTCCTACTGATTGTAATGAGATCTCTCCCCTTGTTGGATTAGCTAAAATAGTGGGTTGTATAGTAGCATTGATAACTCTGAAGAGATTGGACTCATCTTTGCTTCCCCTACTAATAGCTTCAGTAATTTTCTATAGATGGCTCATTAAGGGCTTGTAATCTTATAGCAGCAGTGGTGGAGCTTGTGTTTCTAGGCACTATTCAGGCTCATGTTATACTTCTACTTTTGACTCTACTTCCTTCTCTAGTTCTTGCTCTTCTCAAGATCTTTTCTTGGTGTTGTAGGTTTGAGGAGTTTGGTAAATAAGGCATTTTGAGTCTTCATGGGGATATCATTTGTATATCTTAGGATTCTAGTGCGTTTGCATAGCCTTTTGATTAGGCAAGCAAATGGGAGTATTGGCTTCCCTACCTTTTTCTTCTTGAACTGTCAT
Organism: Gnetum montanum; assembly: GCA_015680685.1. Classification (NCBI taxonomy): domain Eukaryota; kingdom Viridiplantae; phylum Streptophyta; class Gnetopsida; order Gnetales; family Gnetaceae; genus Gnetum; species Gnetum montanum. The sequence goes on along the minus strand of MNCI01004990.1, from coordinate 102,923 downwards.
TGAATTTCAGTGAAGTAGAATTAGGGAAGATTGACCACATATTTTCCCATTAAGTTAGCACTATTTCTAACTACATATGTTGAGATTTGGTTGAACCCTTTGGTTGGGAAGAGATAGCATGTACCAATCTTAAAATATGTCCTCTCCTCTAGAGTTAGTTCATTATATGTTTTATCTTCTTTGTCATATGCACATTTTAGCCACAGTTTTTTTGGTATTGGGGTTAGATATGGTGGATAGATGGACTATCTTAGCCCCTTTGTTTGGAAAATTTAGAGTTGCGATAATTTCCTTGATTGAGAAAGAGACATTAAATCCATAGATGTTTATAGTGGTGGCTTCATCTTTATTGTGCTAGAATTGGTGAGTCTCACCAAGGTACCATTTGCCATTATTTGAAAGAATAGGCCACAAGGGTGATGCTTGAAGTTGCATTCAAATAAATTTTGGAGAAAACTCCATAAATGAGCCGAAATTCATTTCCATGATGACTGAGGTCAATGTGGACTTTTCTTGAATGGTCATGACACATTTAGGAGGCAACATGAAATGTTGTCCCTGCATGGGAACTGGCGATTTTTCAACCTCTCCTTGGACCAACTATCCTATGATTGGAGCCTCTTGATGAAAGCTGAATGATTGAGCTTCCAACTCCTCATGCTTTGCACATTCGCCTTGTTGGCCATAGCCACCTCATGGACACTTAGCTACTCTTTGTAAAGGTTCTTCTTATGCACCTCTTTTTGAAACCATCTGCAATCAAGCAAAGATCAAGTGTTACTAAAGTTGTATTCTTTATCATTAATTAGTTTATACTTTACTCGTTACCTTAGTTCATTAAGCTCTTAGTTTATATGATTGCAAAGTTAAAATTTTTTTTAAGAAAAATCCCCAAAAAGTGTCTATCTCCTTGTATGACCTTACATGGTTTCTTTTTTTTTCTTATGTGTGGCTTGTTATGATGATTATGGTCCTTTGGGTGGAAAAATTAAGGTTTCTAGCATTAATATGATTGATGATTCATGATAACGATTAAATTTTTTAACACTCTTATCCTTATAATAGCTTTCAAGCAATAGCAAATTATTAAAAATTGGAACAATTTTTCCATGCAAGCACCCCCCACCACTAACTTGAACACTTTGGGTTCAGATAGGTTCAAATAGCACAAAAATTAGAGTGGTAGAGAGTCAAATATCACAAGTAGAAAGTGGGTGCTCATAGCTCTAATTCACGAGAGAAAATTTGAACAACTCGCTTAGCTGCAAATGCTGAGAATGATGTTTGGGCATTGTGGTGGTCATATATATAGGATGCATATGACTTGATGTTAAGTACCCGATGTTGGGTATGCGATGTTGTGTCAGACCTGATGTTGGGATCCATGAATATTCACTAAATGGGGTAGCTAGGCATGAAAACTAAAGCTTTGTGATTGGTTGGAAGGTTTGAGGTTAGGTCCATGGTTTTAGGGAGGTACCAAAATTGGTTGAAGGTGGAGTCGTCGATGTGAAAAGGACTAGAATGAGCAAGAAAGGCATTGAAATCAATGTGATGAATGTATCAAGTTACATAAGAAGGGAAATAATAAAATGTAATATTTGAGTGCTTGGATGGTGAAGAATGATGTTGTTGCGTCAAGCAAGTACAAGTCACAAAAGTTACACAAGTGGATCCTCCCTAAAGTAAGCTCTAACCTATGATGCCCTTGTGTAATCACACCTAAAAATGTACATAGGCACTAAAGGGGTTGAATCTAATGCATACTTGTGAAATAAAACACACATGTTAAAACCACCACTTTGAGATAATAACTATATGTAACACAAAACCACAAGTTATGAGCACCCGGACAATGAGATGAGAAGGACTATAGAAAGGATTGCAGAAATTAGGACATGAGGTGTCTTACCATGGTCATAATGAAACCTTGTTGTTATTAATAGTTAAATAATCATGAGTCCTTCTTCCCAAGATTTAAACAAAGTCCAAACCACATTGCAGTGACATCGCATCATTTCATCACATCAACAGACAACCATAAGACTATCATAATAGCGAGGAGTAACATCACTTGGTGTTTTGTCCAAGGGAGGAGTTTTATATATGGCACACACACATTTTTTTTTGTCCTTTATCACTTTCTTTCTCTTTTTTTTTTGATTTTGAGAAGCTACCAACCTTCAGGCATTGATACATGTCTTTCCAATGGGACTTGTAGAAGTTTATTCAATGTTGTTTTAGGTTACTCTTACCTTTATTTTTTGTTAGATCTACAAGGATATAGTTACAATGTTAGCAACATGATAGAACATATAGAAGTGTCCAAAGATAATCTGCAAATCCCCTTGATGTCACACCCTTCACATTTTTCCTTGGTTCTACACTCTTCTACTTAGACATAATGATTATGAAGTTATTTTTAGGTTGGATGATGGAAAAGATTATCATTATGAATAGGGTAAGAACCTCTTATTAATGGAATGAGTGGATGATTGGCATTGTCTTAATGTCTGAATAATCAGTCTCCTATGACTTGACAACATAGAGAAAACCTCACCTCAATGGGAAACATGATCATTATACTCATAAGCGAGATTGCATAGCAATGAAAATGAACACAAAAATTAGAAAAATCAGAAGAAGTAGGAGAAACTAGATCCAGAAATAGAAAAATGAAAAAAATTGTAAAACAAAAAGATTAAAACACTTAAACATCATAAAGATTACAATGGGGGTGATCCCCATGACTAAATATTTAACCTTGATAAGAATTAATAAGTGTATAAATAGGATTCATGCTTGTATGAAACATTGGTAACAATCCATGCCCTAGCCATGGGGTGTCTATTGGTGGTGTGGTGGTTGAGTAGAAAAATTGTTAGTCACACACTTGATTGTTAGATGTCTAGTGGGTTAGGATATGAGGTGTGTTAATGTTATGGATGTCTAGCCTATGATTGCACCATTGATCATGATATGGTATGCACAGATTTATTTGTCTCCTGACATTGTTAGATTCATTATTTGGATTTGGGATTGGAGTGATGATGGATGATAGCCCTTGTGTATGATCAGAGGATGTTGGCTGAGGCAAGAAAGGTGGTGCACTAGATTGGCATTGTGTTAGCTTAGATGATATGGTGGGTCAATGCATGGTCTACTTTGGCTTATGACCTTTCCTCTAGAAGGGATGTTTCCTACATTATGATTGAGACCCACTAGTATCAACATATGTATGCACATTTTCAATACAAGTGGCACTCATTTGTTAATATTGTAGTGAAAAACCTTCTTGTGTCCTTGGTGGAAACATATAAGGAGGTGAAGTATGAGAATATTAAGGGTAGGATAGATGGTAAGAGGTTTGAGGTGGTAATCCATCAGAGGATGTCATGGGTTGATGATACTTGGGAGAGTGGTAGTGGTAATTTGAAGTAGAGGATGTAGAACTAGTTGGAGAAATAGGATGTTGAACATAATATCCATGAGATTTTGATGGATAAGGCTGATTTGATGGTGGCCTTTCCCATGACTGGGGTTGTTGCCATTGTGGATGATGACCATGTTGAGATTAGTAATAAGTCCTCCTAGGATGGTACGATTGGTTGTGGGACTATCTATAATTACCTGGAGGGAGAGGAAATCTCTTGGGCATGTGCTTTTGCAAAAACTTCGGATTAAGGCACCCAATACTCTTGAAGATGCAACAAGATTGGGAAATTACCCTTTAGATGGTCATATATGCAGATGTTGCATCCATTATCGTTTTCTATGGTTGAGTCTATAGCCTCACTTTCTTTAGCCATTTTTCCCATTTTCTAAAAAGTTTATCGTTTTCTATGGTTGAGTCTATAGCCTCACTTTCTTTAGCCAGTTTTCCCATTTTCTAAAAAGTTTTCTTAGCTATTTCTTGCTTCTATATCCTTTGTTTATTGTGATCACCTGGATTGTTTTGCATGATCCTCTCCTTGACTATCTCAATGAGAGTTTCAATGTTTTCATATATCCATTTGGACATCCTATTAAACTTTGCTTTTAGTTCATCAATAAACTCCTATATTGGAAAGGTTTGTTGCAGGGTCACCTTATCAAGAGCGGTTTCATTCTCCTTACCATAGATTTGGACCTCCTTTTATTGAAGAGTTGGGTCCAACTGATAGTTCTCAACATTCTCTCATTTACATATCTCTTCTTCTTCTTTTGCCACATGCTCAAGTAGCTCTCAGATTTGATGGGCTTGGAGATCGTATAATTGCCCTAGGGCATACATCCCAAGGATCTTCCTTATTTCATTATGAAGCCCATCTATGATGTGGAAAAGTTGCCTTTCCTAAAAAAAAATGATGGCCTAGGCATCTATTCAGTAAGGCATAATATCTATCTAAGGCCATGTCCAATGGTTCATGTTGTTCTTGTTTCCACTCTTGGATCTGTCTCCTTAGGTTGGACACCCTTGCATAGGTTTGGTATTTCTCATTAAAAAGTTCCATTGTTGTGGACCATCATTGGATTAAATTTGGTCTCAATGATCTATACCACACTTTAGCTCTATTAATTAGTATCCTATGAAAGAGTTTAAGCTTTTTCCATCCATGTTCAATGTTATAGAAAGCATAGGCATCATAGAAGGCTTGTAAATGATGTTGCAGATCTGAATCATAGCCTCTTGCAAATTTAGGAAGATTATTTATGTTAAGCTTAGGTAGGTAACTCTTTTTGTCATGTTTGTGAGATATCTTAACTACCTCTATGATATGCATTAGGCTCTTAGTGGTTAGCAAGGGTTAATCATCATTAAATAGGCTGTAAGGGAAATTTATATCTCTATTTGTTTGATCATGATGATGCTATTTTTGTTTCACCCCTCTATTGAAACTCGATCTCCATACCTACATTCATCTTCATCAGAACTAGACATTGAAGGGGAAGAGGAAGATAAGGAATTGAAAGGTTTGCCATGGATGCTATGGTGTTCTTTAAGGTCCTTTGATTTATCGTTCTTGGATTTTGAGGAGGTCTTAGACCTTGATGTCTTCCATAGTTTAGGACTTATGTCATCTCCTCCAAGATTGTGTGCCTTAGGTGAATGTAGTCTTTGAGTGTTATCAAGGTGGTCATGATCATAAGAAACCCTTGCATAAAGTTGGTCACTTCAATTTTCTTCATTGTATATCTCATTATTTCTCAAATGAATGTGTTCACTATATAGAGCATTGTCACTTCTATGTGAGAGAGACATTGTTGTTGGTTTATGGTGTGTGTGAGTTAATATTTTTAGAAAGATATATCATTAATACCTTTACAGTGATCATGTATAATATAACTAATCTAGATAACTAGCACCATCCTTGGAAACAGTGCCAATGATGAGCAATGAGGTACCCCTACGCTCAACCATATGAATCACAAGCGTTCACACACAATTCGGTCAAATTCCATGGATGGGACTAGTTGTGGTATCTAGATCATTATGCTTTAATCATAGTTTGCTATCTTCCCACTTGGACTAGTGGTATCTTTGTCATGTATGGTTTAGTCCAAAGTGAGGCATATGATGTTGTGTACTTCTATGCTATTCCTAATGATGACAAAGAGATGAATTAATGAAGCTACTGAACAATGGAGAGTAAAATCTAAACTAGCCTATGTGTGATGAGTATTTGCTCTTAATCGTCCATACACACCTTGGATTTCATGAGACTAATTTTTGGGTTTCCAAGTGTATGTCATTGGGTGTGCCAAAGGATACACTAGTAGATTACCAAGTACTTACACTTGAGAACTTGTGACTAAGGCGTATGCATTTCGCTTAATGACAAGAATAGTAAATAGCAATAAATGGAAATGTTAATCTAAAGGAAATAGTAAATAATTAACAATTAAAAGAAATAATAATCTAAGTGGATGTTGCAATGATGGGAGTAATCTCAATTTTTATTTCTAGTCATGTAACATGTCCAAGTATGTCCCACTTGAACAAAGTTTCCATACGAGTACAAACATCATACTATGAGCATGTATTGGGAAAATAAGAGGATTGATAAACAATCTACGAAGAAACTAATTGAAAACTCAAATTGAAACTATTTTTTATATCCTTTTGTTATTCAAACTATGCACCCAAGTGCTGTATTTATAGGCTAGCATGGAGGAGACGATATCAGATATCTGACATTGCTTCCTGGCTTCAATATCAGGTATCTGATATCAAGGTTGATAGATTCACAAATCATCACCTTTGTAGATCATAATGCAAATTATGTAAAAGCAAATCTATAGTAATAATAAAAGGATTAAGAGCTAGAAGATAACCTTGACTAATTGATTGTTCAAAAGAAAAACAAAAACTTAATCTAAAATTAGTAGCAACTTGAGCATTAACATTAGTGAGTAGGGTACAAAAAAGTTGAATAAAATAATGATCAAATCACAGTTTTTGAAGATAAGAGATAATGAAATTATATTCAATTATTTCATAAGCTTTGACATAATATAACTTAATAAAAGAAATGTCTTGGTTAGTATCAGAAGCCCATTGCATTCCCTCCCAAGTTGCAATGATGTTATTTAAGATATATCTACGTTTAAAAAAATTAGTTTGCTTAGGTCTGATGATATCTTCAATAACCTTCTAAATTTTATAAGTATTGTTAAGAAGAGTAATAGGTCTATAATTACCAATAGATTGAAGATCTCCATTCTTAGCAAGGAGACAAATAACATCTTTATTAATATTGTTATCAAAGAAAATTTTTTAATGGCTTCATAGAAAATAAGAAAAAGATCATCTCCAACAATGTCCCAATGCTTCTTGAAAATTTCAATAGAAAAATCATCAAAACCTGGAGGTTATATGCTAAACTAATGGCCACTACTTTGATTTCTTCTACTATAATTTCTACTTTAAGAATACTTTGATACACTTCAGTAATAAGATTATAAATATGCAAATTAGAGGCCTAGAAAGATTCATTGCTAAAAATTTTACAAGAAAAAATAGAAGAAAAATGATTTGCTAAAAAAATATTAATAGTTTCAAGATCTTTAATGATGGAATCATTTATATAAACTGGTTCCAATTTAGGTACTTGACCCTTTCCTCTTAGAAATTTTAAAAATTTCTTACAAGGTTTATCTTTAATTTTTTCCAACCTATGCAACTTTTAGTAAGAACACTTTTAGGTTTAAAAGTATCCCAAATTATTTAGCATAATGAGCTTTAGCCAAGGATTTTTGAGTTTCAAAATTAAAGACATTCTAGTCTAAATTAATTTGCATTTTCTTTATAGATTTTGCAAGATCTTCTTTGACTTGATGCTTATACTTAGAAAATTTCTTTCCAAACCATCTAGCATAATTTCTAACTCTACAAGTAATATGTTGCCACCATCAAATTCAACGAATATTTCAAGGAGTCTCCTTTTTTTACATTCCATAAAGACTTGAAAATATTTTTTCCACTGGATCCTATGAACATATTAGCTTTCACACATAAAGGTCATGTTTTCAAAAGGATAAAGAACTAATACTAAAGAGAAAAATGGTAATAGAAAAATGATTTGACAAAGTTTCATCTACATGCACTTCTACTTGTAGGCTTTCATAAGAAAATATTAGAGATGTAAAATCTATCATGTCAACAATAAATTATATCATTTTCTTGTTGATAATTACACCAAGTATAAATTTTAAGACAAATGTTATAATGGTTAACATGAACTCATATGACCAAAAAATTCTCAATTTGTCTCTATTCCTAAGAGAATTTTGATGAATCAAACCTGTGAATTAAAATCTCATTCAAAATTGATTCGACGTTGGGTTATTGTAGCTAAAGAAGCACATTTTGGGCATGAACCTTTAAGCACTTTGGGTTTTTATATTTTAGTGACTATTAGTGGTGTGTTGTTGAGTTAGATTATATAGGATAATTCTACCAATATATTTAAGCAACATATATATGAGCCTTTTTTATTTAGATACTTTTTGGCTTATTGCTAACATGACATTGAGAATTCATATATGCATTACAACCTTTGAGCTCAAACTTGCTTTTTATTTTAGCATAACACCATGTTGCTCAACCCTTGTTTAAAATGTTTTTATTCACATGTCTTTAATATCATGTGTATATATAAGCTTAATTTATATAGATGTTTTTTTATCCAAGCATTGATGTGGTATAGTGTACATTGAAGCTTTTTATAACAAGAAGAATATAGTGTAAATCTATAGATAAGCTCTTTTTCATTTAATATATCTTTAATTTTCTACTTTTGGAAGATTTAGCCTATTTTAGTACTTAGAGGAAACCCTCAAACATTTATAAACTTTCAAAATCTTGATCCTGTATGAGGGCACATTAAATTTTTCCTTTCATCTTAAAAATGTTGTTAAGCTAGAAATTTCCTTTTTGCTAAAAGTGAGTTTATTTTAAGCTGCTAAATCCTTGGAATTTTTTCTAAAGCTTGAGCTTTCATAAAAATATTCTTAATTAAATAGGAAACATATTTTCTTAGATTTACTTTAGCTCCTTAGTATGAAATGAGATGATAACATGAGTTATGAAAAGTAAAGGTGAGATTTTATATTCGAATATTGATGTAGTAGGATGAGCTCCAAAAAGAAAAATCATTAGTCTTTAAAATAAACTCTTATATGTAAAATTATTTTAAATATTCCTTATTATGTGATGTTAAAAATTTGTAGAAACCTTAAATTTTATACTCATCATGTGATGCTAAGCTAGATTTAAGAAATGCTAATTAAGCATGTGCCTTTTGTTTTCATATAAAGATCTTGATTTTATCTAGATGGTTTTTGCCATTTATTGGTGTAGCATGAACCTTTTTGTAAATCCATTATAAGGCTTTCTTAAGATTTAAGCATTTGGATTAATAAATATGAGCTTGTAACCTTATCAAACCAAACCTTATAACCTCTTTTCTTTTCATTTACCTATGGGAAACTGAAAAGCTTTTTGCCTAGTTTCTATAAAAATCCTTTTTCTTTATAATGCCATGAATCAAAATTATGATCCATGACATGATATATTGAGCTATTATATTTGGTGCATGTTGCTAAGCCATTTTTTATATGGATGACCATTTTACACGTTCTTTATTCTTCTACCTAAATGATTTCATTTAATCTAGATAATTTGGAATTACATTGACATGGTAAAGTGCAATAGAGATATAGTGCATGTTATCTTGATGAGCTCAATATAAGTTTTTTCTTTTGGTTTAACACATGTGCATAAGGGTTTCTTTACTTTTCTTTAATTCAATCATAAATTTTTGCTAAGTAAAGCTCAATTTCACATATTTTCATGTTAGTCATAACTCAAATGTAACTTGAGCTTTTATCAAACGTTTTCAAATTTCAAAAGTATAATACTTCTACTATTTAAGTGAGCTTTATTTGATATAAGAGAAGGCACAATCAAATTCAAATTTGTTTTTTTTTTTAACTAGAAGAATCTCTTTTCTTTAGAACTCATGGAAGTTATGGACTGAATTTATGATCCCTCATGTATAATTTATCTTTAGATTGAAATTTTGCTTCAAATCACAAGGCATATCTTGGTTTTAAAATTATCCACTTAAGTTCCAATACCAAGGTAAACTCTTTTTAAAAATTAGAAGCTTTACTTCTTTTTGAGCCTCAATTACTTGTTAGGCTTCAAAAATCAAGGCTTATTAACTTCTTACATTTATATTACTTAGCTTTGAGTGAATCTTAATAAGAGAAAAAATTTAAATTTTTTATATAGGTAAAAATGCAACAACACAGAACAAGGCTTGCACCACATGATAAAAGAATTCAAGTGATTATCTTATTACAAAAATTAGGATGAATGATTATATAAATAATAAAATTGTTCAAAATTAGTTGATGAAATTTCATTCTAGGTAGCATCAACTCTTTTTTCTTTAACTTCCACATTTGGTTATTTTGTATCTGTATTTGACACTATTCCACTTAAGTTTGAACATAAGAATCCTTCTAAATAGCATTATAAAGAATATTCTTTACTTTTAGAGGCCTCTAGGTACCATCTTGGCTTCTTTTATAAATGATGCCCATAACCCAACATATGAGCATCATTTTTGGATACCCTTGAAAAATTTGAAAATGAAAAATTTTTTAAGTGTCATACGTGACACTAATGTAGTATTAGCATCACCCCTAGACCATAACTATCATGTCAGTAATTGTTCTTGACCACCACTCCTACATTAGCAGCATACTTAGATCACCATATCTATTTCACCTATCATAAAACTGTCTTTTAACCCCTATTTCTACTTTTCAAGATCCCAAATGACTCATCCATAACACTTTTGATATGATAGTCATGAAATTTTGATATTTTGGTGAGTTGATTTTGAAAGCCTATGAGAAAATATTTCTAAGTGCCATATTGATGCTATTATCAACACTTTCTTGAGTGTGATCAACACTTTGCATCTACATTTTGGCTCTAATGTTGGTCCCCTGGGTTCTCTTGTAACTAGTTGACATTAGTCCCTAGGCATTAGATGTCAATTTTTTCAAGTTTGGAGGCAATTTTTGGGATTAAGACTACAAATATTTTCTAAGTATGGTAGGTAACAATAATGTTAGCATCAATGTTATCTTTCTTATGTTAGCACCATGTTGAGATCACCAAGTTTAATAGTGCATAACATTCTTGAGGTCCATAGGCTCATTAGTATTTAATAGGCATCATTACGACTCATTTCAACATTAGTTTAGGCATACTGGATTCTTGGAAGAATAACTTAGAAAAATGCTACAAATGTTTTTAAGTTCTTGGCTAACATTGATGCTGATGCTAGCATCCGCACTTATGATATTCACATCTTGTAACCATTGATCATCACACCCTACATTTGACATCATCTCTTGACTTCATGAGCTCCTTGGCATTTTCATGGTACTATTTGACATTAGTTCGAGCATTATATATGATCTTGTACACTTGGGATCATAATATAAAAAATCCTAAAGATTATTTTCTAACTCCTAGTGACACTACATCAGTGTTAGTATCACTTAATGATACCAAAAGTTATGCCAATGTTAGTTAGTGACATTAACATTACTTGGTAATCCTAGCTTTTACATCAATGTCACTTGGAAAACCTAATGTTCATGTCAACATCACTTGGTAACACTAGCATCAAAATTAGCACTTTTAAAATCTTAACAATGTCATCCTTCAACTTGTCAATTGACATTCAACATCATTCCTTGGCCTCATAAGCTATAGATATCATTAAAGAATTATTTTTCACTAATTTATGTGTTAAACAAAGTTCTAGAGACTTGGAAGTACATACTAGAAAAAATTAGAAAAAACTATTTAACTTCTACTAATGTTTATGTTGACATCAACATCACTTGGCTGATGTCTTGCATCACCCAATTTGCATGGTCAAACTTGCCAAAAATGAACTCTAGATGAACTCCACATGTACTTCACATAACTTTAGCATTGAATTTGATAACCCCAATCTTATAAATATGGGACAAAAATTCATATTTTGGGATAGATTTTTTGAGATCTAAAGAACTTTTCAAGATTTTGAGCAATCAAAAGCATAACAATCTATCTTCCATGTATCTCCCACATGCTCCATGATCATCACAACTCTATGTAATAATTTGTGAGCTTAGTGTAGTATTATTGTTAGTTGAATAGCTTTTACGTCATCTTCCCAGAGTTAGAATTTTCTAGCATCAGTGTCACTTCTCTAGAGTTGGAATTTTTTAAACACCAACATTAGTCTTAGGACACTTTACTAAAACAACTAGGTTTTGATCCTGAATTGATTTTGGATAATATTTATAGCTTCCCCATTCATAACACCCTCAAAACCCACCTTTCACTCATAAATTAGGTTTTCTATTATTAGTTTACCTCACTTGCTTTTTTTTTCTTACTAATACTTGTAGTTTTGGTCCATCATAGCAGGAAAATACTACTTATTCATTATATAAGCTCTTTGGTTATTTGGAAAGGGAATGAAAATCGTTTTCCACATATCAAGATCTTAACTTTTAAATATTGTATGCTCTTTTATTTACATCTTTATACTTAGATTTTATTTCATTGCTTGTAGTTTATTTTTCAACAATAAATACTTAGTCAATTTCAAGATTTAAACCCAATGTTTTTATCATTTCCTTATCATTCATGATTTATGTGCAGTAGGCTAAGTCCACATTTGATTGCAGTTTTATGGTGTAACACCTTGCATTACTTCACCTAGCTAGGATGAAGTGATGTCTAGGATTGCTAGTAATAACACAACTAACACATGATAAATTGGGAACTAAGCATGCATAAAAATATATTAGGAATAAACCACTTGATATATATATATATATATATATGTTTTAATAGGTCAAATTATACAAAAATCCAATGCAACCAAAGATCAAGCATACACTTCAATTTATAAAACTGCATGTCTCTACATAAATAAAAAATGGATACTTCTCTCACATGATACAAAACATAAACATCATATACATAAGAGCATAGTGAGGGTCATGAAAATATAAATATTCCATAGAATACTATATGTGAAGATATATATCAAACAATCCTTGAGGACATTCCTTTCTTCCTCTCTCTCTTAGTTCTCTCTTACACCTCTATGGCCTTCACTTACAACTAAATAAAGTTAATATAAAACTAAGTGGGAAGCCTTTATACTTTTCCTACTAGGTGGTGAAAAAGTGCTGCACTAAAGGAGAGGAATGGGATAGAAAGAAACTTGTATCAATAGTCAATCTCACATATGATCTAAGAAACACAAGCATACATGATATCATGCACAGTACTGCCATAAACCCTAATAGAGTAAATAGGTAGCTAAGACACAGTTATAGATATAATCACTATAAAAAATAATCAATCATATATCCATTGCACCACATCCCATGTATTTTCACTATCATGCCTATGCATTCATATCTACATCATACCATCAAGCATCACACAAACCACACATTCAAAGATCAATCATAAGTTATATTACCATTACTATGACTTATAAATTGATACTAACATATACACATAATTCATGTGATGACTATACCAACAAATAGATATAACCCATGTGGTCACTATACTAACATATACATATAACCCATATGGGTGGTATATCAACATATAGATATAACTCATGTTATTGCTAGAGAAGCACATCAAGCTACTCTAGATGTTATCCAACTACTAGCTTCTAAAATGAAATGGTTTGAAGTTATACAAGAACTTGAGTTAACTAGAAGGTGTCTCACCTGCTATAATTTAGATGTGTTAATCCATTAACTAATCATCAAGATCAAGGATACATGGTAGTTTAATAAAGGTATTACTTTATGATGGTGTAGCTTCTTCCCCTATAGTAGAAGGCTTTGGTAGGTAATTTATTACATAATTTTATTCTTTCCTAGGATTTTGGATGAGGGCTACTTGATCATAAGAAGAATCATGCAAAAGGCCTTGCTAGACTCTAAGTAGGAAAATATTTTTTATGAATTTTCTTTCTAGGGAATCTAGCTTATTTTTTTTGCAATAGTAAGTCTATTATTTCATGAACTTTCACCTTTTTAGATGACATGTTTGTTAAAATAATACAAAGAGCCTACTAATGCTCTTCTAGAGGCAAGTTTTCTATTGCAAAAAATTATTATTTCCATTCTATTAGCTGGGTGATCTCATTTTCTTCCTTAACTTCAAATTTGTGGTAGAGCTATTCCTCTTAATCTTTTCAAGGATGATGAATCCCTTGGCCCTTGGATTACTCATGAAAGATTACGTTGTAGCATTTTCCATTTGTTAACATTTCCTTAAGTATTCATAATTAGTCACATGAAAATCTTTTATTTACCTAAATAGTGATAGGGTTCATCAACTTATGACCTACAACCACTAGCCTTCTAGAGGACTAGCTATAGGGATGTATGCACTTGTGCCATGTACTAGTTGTAGGGATGAACACACCTATGCTTTCCCACTCTTAGAATGAGGCATGAGATAGGAGCCTCACTAATGCATTATAGTGGGGATCAACCCATAACTACCTCCAAGGTACATCATCACTAACCATTCCACATCATTATGCTAGTAATAGCTACCAATGACTACTACAAGGATTGTTACAAAGACATGTGCCAATCTAGGCTAGCTTAAGGCATCACATGTCACAAGCACAACACATTGAAATAAAACATAACATGACCATATATATCCATGCCTAACAGTCATTCTCATTCCATGAAGATAATACCACATCATGACATAACAAAATTTCTTACCACAAAGTAACTCCTTAAACTACATATAATTTCATAAAAATGACCACTACTATAACCTTCAAAATCATAAATGCTATAAGATAAAATAAATTACATAATTATAAAGTAACTAAGAAAATCATTCTAATGATTCCAATTTCAAGTCAACTATACTTCTATAGATAAAGTTATGTGAATTTAAAATTTATTATTCAAATAATAAATAATAATATTTAATTACTATAAGTCCTAACTGAACTCCTTGGAAGCAACCAAACTAAAATCGTATGCAGAATACATAATATCAGTACCACCCTAACCCTTATAGCATCATAATTAATTTTGATAATTTCCAAAGCCTTTATATCATTACATATCATATCATTCATGATCCATAAAATATAACCACAAATTTAGTGAACTACAAAAATTATACCATTACACTAAATCTTTAACCTATTCATCCCACATGCCCACATCGCATGATTGTATATACTAATCTAACATAAAAATATAGGGAAAAGGTAAATATAATCCACTAATTAACTTTTCTAAAGCAAGAAGTTTGAAATAAATATAAAATTCTTAGAAACTCAAAAAGACTTCATTTCACTTCAAAACACTCCTATCCTTACATAGACATGATTACATCAATCTCAAATCCATGTTTTGGGCAAAACAAAATCCATCCTCGAGGCTAAAATTCATAAGTGTAAAAGACATGAAATAAAAATTAAACAAGCTCAAAATTAGTTTCTATTCCTAGAAAAATAGCAAATCCAAATTCTCTAGGTAATCGATATGGAAGTTGGGGGAAAAACATGTTAGTTTCTAAACTATAAATAAAGTATAAACTTTATATAAGAAATTTTACTCTATCTCACACATCACATGTCATTAGAAAATCAATTTACTTTTACTTTTTGAAATTTTTTAAAAAAGAAACATTTTCATAAGTCTATTTCTTTTATTTTCTTATCAACTAATACCTCACACTTCAAACATGCATAACAGACATATAGATCCTCCAAATTAAAATCTCTTTGAACCTATGAGATCCATATCAAACACATTATACATGTACATGCTAGAAATATATCTTAGTAGAAATAACAAAATCACATATAAAGCATAAATACATATCGAGTAGTTGCTATTGTACCTTAACCTAATATTCTTGAAAACCACATCACTTGTTTAATACATTGTATAGGACTAGTGTATATAATCATGTTAGTTAAGCATGAAAAGATATGAAAAACATATTGTAAGAGCCAAGGTATCATAACATATAAATTGTAATCATAACAAACTAACTCAACCCCGATAACAGATAATATATAAATTATAATCATAATGTAATACTCAATGTCTATGAAAGAGGTGTAACATGTGTCTTATCATGTCATAATTTTTGACTTGTCAAAGGTTATATTGAATTGTAGACCATTTGTGACCATGTGTTAGGTGCCTTACAGTTAACTTGTGGAGGTGCCTCTATAAGGTTAAAGAAAGAATAAATTTTCAAGAACATTTTTGGCATTAGAAGGAGGACCAATAGGTTTTCAAGTATTTGAAACTACTCATCTAGTAGCCTATAGGTCCTTTCTAGCACTTAGAATTGTTTGAAATTTTACAATTTTTACTTAGGTTATTTTGCACTTTGCACTTGATCTTGTTTTTAAGTGTGCATAGGAGATACTTTTTTACACCATGTTTGGTTAAGATATTGAATCCACTCACATCTTCTAGATTTGTAAGCTAATAGAGACATGGAAGACACATGCTCTCATGACACCTATAACTTAGCGAGACTATAAGGTTTCATGTGCCAAGTGAAATCATGTTCCTCACCATAATTTCATGCTATCAATACTTGTGCCTACCATGGTACTTATTCAACTAGTTTTACTTGCTCACAATCCCATCTTGAACAAACCTACTTAAAATATCCATAGTGTTCCTCCTAAATTAATGTTGTTGTTTTAAGATCTATCCTCTAGGCTACATGTGAATGAGGATCAAATTTGAAGGCAACTACATTAAATGGGGATACTCATGTTATTTATATTGCTAATTTTCTTATTGATATCATCAGCCCATTAATCCCACTTGCAAAAGTTCCTAAAGAAGTTTTCCTACCAATGTTTACTAAGTATATTGAAGACTTTGATCTCACGAATCATGTTATTTCCTTTCGCAATAAGTGCATGCTATTAGCCAACTATTTTCATACCATTTAACGAGGTTTTTAAATTTACTAATAGGAAAGGTACTAGTCCTCATAGAATGTAGGACAAATAGTAGCTTTGGTCAATTAAAATTTACTAACATCCTCATCCACCAATAATAATGTTTAGAAAACTTTCTTGAATGAAGGTTAATAAAGGAAGTATTCCAAAGATTGGTCAAAATATCACAAGTTTAAGATGATCTACACTCACTGCTATAACATGCTATTGAGAGATGGACACATAATCCTAAAGCAAGTCTTGGAGTAATCATAGGCTAGATTCAGATGCTTGTAGACTCTAGCCATAGATCCTTCTCAACATATAGAAAGAAATTCACCAATCCTAATGTGGTATGATTCTAACAAATTCTTCTATTATCATAAAGCTATAAGTTATGACATAAATGATGGTAATGCACTCAAAGATGATATTCATGCTCTTATTAAAAAAGGGACAATAGTATTCAATATACCAATTTAACCTAACAATCAAGACATGCATATCTTTTAAGATCCCTTGAATTCCGATTTAAAGGAAGTATATGCATTCTACCTTGAACCTAAAGGTGATTGTTCCAAAATCCCATTCATTATTTAGATAAATCTCTCTCAAACCAACACCCGAGTATTCTCACAAAATAATCCTCTTGAATCTAGGAAACCTTTTGTCATCAAACTTCCAGTTTATAGTTTCTTTACTTTGGTTACCCAAAAGACATAAAGAAAACCATTTTTCATGGATTTGACATCATACTATGATGCTTCTCTTGCTCCTTAAAATTCCATAAATTTTAACTCTCCATCACCACCAAGAAGTAGGTTGCCTTTGCCTACTCCATCTCTACCAACTAGTTCTTCCCTTGTTTTATCTTATGTAGTGTCTTCTTGATCATTCCACTTATCTTCATCCACCTCACAGGAACCACCATTTCTTCCTACTCCCACATCTCCAATTCGTATCATTACTTGAGCCTAAAAAGAGATCATGTCTGATAAGGGAAAAGAGAAAGATAAATCCAACAAGTAGTGTTTCCCATATTGGAAGAAGAATATGGTATTCCAAGAGCCTCATAGTAGGCACTTAAATTGTTCCTCCTACACCAACTACCAAGGAAGCAACACTTGAGGGTAAATATTTATCTTAATTTGAAACAATAATGAAATTAAAGGAAATAAATCTCCCTCTCTTTGATCTCATCTCATCTTTTAAGAAGCATTGTTTGACATTGGAGGTTTTTCGGTCCATCACTATTCTAGTAAACATCCAATTGAATGCCCAAGCTATTTTATTAGTGCTTAACACTTCAAAATATAAGGAAGATTACCTGGTATTTAAAGGGAACACCATCAAGACTCATCTTGTGATAGGTGCAATATGCTAGCTTCATGTCTATACCATGATATGAACTAAGGACAACATGATGTTACCTCTAGTGCATGTGATTGATGGAGTTAGATTCAATGTCATCTCATGGTTGGTCTTTGAGCATCTCAACATTGGAAAATAGGTCATATACTCTAAATATAACTTCTTTTTAGTTTTATTTAGTGGACCTATAGTAGAGACCTTAGGGGCTATAAAATTGCTCTTTTCAGTAGGAAGTTGGATTACATTTGACGCTATCTTTGTAGTTATTAAAGGTTCATTAGGTATATCATTGAGTGATTTCATCATCTATACACTAGGAGATACACTTTCCATGCAAGGATAAGGAAAGTAATCATTTGCATTGATTAATCATCCTCATCAGAAATCACACTAGACTCCCAACCCATTACCATGGATTAAACATCCTCATTAGAAAGCATTGATGAGTCCAACATTAGCATTCCTTTGTGCTCTAACTCTTATGAACTCATAGTCCTAGGCTTCAATGAACTAAACATTGTGAAATTCATTAGAAGTGATAAGGGTTCTACCTATTTCCAAGTCAAGAAAACCATCACCAACATGTTCCCTACTTGGCAATTGTGTCATCTTTATCCTATTATCCTCACGTTTTTAATCTATCTTCCAAATTTATCTTAATTAGCCATGTTTTCCCATTTCATTTACTTTACATCATTTTATCTCTTATTATTTATTTTCTTTAATTTATGTCTTTGTTGCTAGCTTTGATGTTTTAAACATTATTTTAACTAGTACTTTATTTCATTTCATTTTGCACCTTAGCTATCAAAATTAATAACCATAAAACCATAAACATATAAAATAGAAAATCTATACACACAGAATTTATCACTTCACCATAGTTCCCTCTACCATAGTTTTTAATCTTCAAAGTGTTCATATAAATACATATCAAACATAAATACTTTCATCTAGCAAAGACACCAAGACCAAAAGCAAAGTTAACATCCCATTACTATTTCTTCTATATCCTCTTTTCCATAGGCATCACATCTTTAGTTCTTATGGTTCCCATATTTTATTTATCTTTTTCTACATCATTCATTTATCATTATTTTCCAATTCCTATGAGCAATTTGTTCCTTAATAAATTATGAATCTACCATTATCATCCTACCCTTCCTCAAGCCATTATTAGCCTAATCACTATGATTTTGAGCACCTCATCTATGCCTAGCTAGGGGCATGTTGTTATCTAAAATCAATATTCAAAATCATAAAGAAGCTATGAATCATCACCATGACAAAGATATCAAACAAAGGAAGATCAAAGAAAGTGATCTTATCTTGGGACATTTTCCTAATGCTGAGACATCCAAGTTCTTTGCAAATTGGTAAGGTCTTTTCATCATCCTAAAGAACCTTGGCAAGGGAGCATACTATTTGGTAGACTCAGATGAATATATACATTCAAATCCTATGAAAAGAGCCCAATCCAAAGGTTACTACATTTCAAAAAAGGTTAAGAAAAAGAAAAAAAAAGAAAAAAATATTCATCAAATTTGTTCTAACCATTATGTTTTACTACATTGATTTAAATTTTCTTCCTATCTTACTTTTTGTCCTTTCTTTCTTTATTTTTTCTATTTTCTTCTATTATTTTTCTACATCTCTATCATATAACTTCCTCTATTTTCCCAATCTCTACTTGTCCTATTCTACTAATATTTCTTTTACAAGCACACTATGGTGAGGATGTTTATTAGCTCTCTACCTCATAGAGAGTGCAATGAGTGTTTTGCCATTTTTACTTCATGCAAGGCTATGCTAAGTTTGAGTAGGAAAGAAAAAGAATTATCAATTCATCAAATTATCAATCAATAACATCATTAGAAAATGGAATTTAGTCATGCCCCACTTCTATGGCATAGCACCTCAACTTAATGTATAGGTGATGTCTCTTATTTCTTTTAATATTTTATTTTTTCTTAGTTTTACAACTCTACATTTCATCTATATTTTTTCATGTTTCTTCATTCTTCCTCTACCTCCCCTTCCTATCTCATTCTCTTTCTCCCATTAGTAAATTAGTGAAGGTTGAGAAAATTTGTTCTATTCCAATAAGGATATGTTAAGAGTTTAAGTATGATAGGATGTGAAACATCACTAATGACATTATTTTGACCATTTTGTATGTGTGAATTAGCCATGCCCTCTTTTTTAGCATAATACTATCCTCATTGGAAACACCTCAAGAAAATCCATGTGGCAAAATAAAAAGCTTAGTAGCCAAAATCTACATTGTAATTTTATAGGGATTCAGGAGAAAAAATAATTACCTTGTTTTCCCATCATAAACTCCTACCTTATGGCCTTATTTTAGAAAATTTTTGGGCCACTTTTAATGTGTAAAAATGAAATTTATAGTTCACATTCTGTGAATTTTATTTATGCTAGTGTGTAAGGGATAGAATGTCAAATACGCTGCCAATTTGTAGCACAAAAGTAAATAACACTGGTGGCCCATACACTATAATTTGGCCAATGAAAATAGCCTAAATGCATTGCCAAAATATGATAGAAAAAACAAAAAATGCTGGTGGTCCATACATTGCAATTTGGGTAATGACAATAGCCCAAATATGATGCCAAAACATGATAGAAAAAGCCAAAATGCTAGTGACCCATACACTACACTTTTTGACCATGAAAATGGACCAAAATCATAATGTAATGTTCCAAAGATCTTATGGGAATGTAATGACACAAGAACAAAAAATTCAAGGCCTATTTATACTAGATTTCACACTATTTTTAGGACTTTTGGGGTAGATCACACTTTTGAGCACAAATAGATAACACTATTGCAGATTTTACAACCTCTTTGGAACCTTTTTAATGTAGATTTCTAAGAACAAAGAGAATTGGTAGTGACATTTACTATGTAGATCAATTAAGAGATCAGTGTAGATCAAGTGCAAAACACACCTCACCATTTGTGTTAGATTTCAGAAGATATTTTGTAGTCTTAGACTTCTTTGAAGCCAATGATTTGTATTTTCTAAAATTCTATTATCATAATGTTATATTATTTAATATAAAGTTTGCATTTTTCTTATTTTGGCCACATTGTTGCCATCTTTTTCTATTCTTAGTTTAGTGTTAAAACATTGTTTTACATGCTACAATTAACTTTTGTTCACATGCTTAATAATAGAGTTTTTAAGTTCCTATGCAATTGAAAAGACCATTTAAGATGCTCTAGATCCTTTTGAGGCCCATGGATCTTGAAGTTTAAACTATTCCATGTTGAGTTTTCTAGCACCAAATATTTTAGGAATTATAGTTTTCTAGCACTAGAAGGAGGGTCTTTGCCTAACTTCTTTGCTAAAAATCCATCTACAAAAATCTTCTTTGCCTATTTTTGCACTATTATACAGTGTATTTACCAAACTAAAATCATTTTGGATTCTTTTTGTAATCCAATGTTTGCACCATTGCTAATTTTATTTGTATACCTATAAAAAAATTAATTTTTGTAGTTGTAGTGCACAAAAATGTTTCTATTTTTTGCATTTAGAATTTTACAACCAAAATTATTATTTTTAATGTTGTAGTTTCATACATTGTGAGTCTTATACACTACTGCCTCACATGCTATGAAGCTTTATACATTGTATGCATTACATGTTGTAAGTCTCACATGCTACAACCTCACATGTTGTAAGTCTCATATGCTACAAAGCTTTATAGACTGTAGGCATTACATGTTGTAAGTCTCACATGCTACAGCCTCACAGATTGTAAGTCTCATATGTTGCAAAGCTTTACACACTGTAGGCATTACATGTTGTAAGTCTCACACATTGTAAGTCTCATATGCTATGAGTCTTGCACGTTACAGCCTCACAGACTATAAGTCTCACGTGCTATGAGTTTTACATGCTATAACCTCACACAATATAAATTTCATACACTGTAAGCTTTACATGTTGTAGGCTTTACATGCTGTAAGCCTCACACGGTATGAGCCTTATATGATGCAATTGCATATGCTATGAGCCTTATACATTATAAGCTTATAGCTTGTTTAAAATGTTAAAAATCTTTAAAGCTTTATTAGACTTGACTAATTAATTGGTCTCCTATGTTTTATGTATTTTTTTTCAACCATCCTACCATACAACATAGTTACCATGGCCTAAAACTAGGAGTTCATTCATATATATGACACTAAGAACCTAGCTGTAGTGGAGCATAGGTAGTTTCTTAATTACTTAGGACTTAGCCTAGTTCATGTAAACATCAATGAATAATATTATAATCTCATATGTACAAAAATCCAAGTGGGTTTATGTATCCCATGTAAGGAGTTTAACTCCAAGAGTCAATATGAGTTAATTCACAAGGATGGGAAGAAATACATTCCTTCACCATACGACTATATTAAGTTATTTGAATTCTATATACACTTGTTGGTGCAATTAGTAAGTGATAATAATGATGGTGAATTGAGTAAAAATGCTAGCTTAGAATCACACCTAGAGAGGGTTAACATGAGTTTGGAGCTTATTACAAGTTACATACATTCTTAGTAGACCTTTTGTAATGATCTGTCCCAAAGGTGACGATGTTTAACTCTATGCCTCTTACTTCGATAGTAAACCAATCTCCCCTTGTAACCTCTACAAGCCCAAATTCCAAACCTACTTTTTTATTTACTTCATTATTTACTTAGCATCTTTTATTACCATGCCTCAACCTCCACTAATAATTTCCTTCATGCCCCAACCTTTGACAACTTCGGTTGGTCCTTCTAGAATACAAATTCCACATGAGTCATGTAATTCCTTTGTTTTCAATACAAGTTGCATTGCTCATATCCCTATACAAAAATATTTCTCTATATTTAATCCTCTCGTAGTGATAGTCACATGACCCCTCCAGTCTATATTGCTACTAGTTGCACAATCACCAGTCATTCAACAACCACAAGTGTAATCCTCAAGAACTTCACAAGGCCTAGATCAAGCCTTTTAACTAATCTAGAACCTTACTGAAAAGCTATGAAACTTAAAACTAGTACAACAAAAATGGTGAAGATCATGGAATTCTACCAAGATGATTCCTTTAGCCTTGTCATCTTCCAAATCACATTACCCATAGGCATGCCTATCCCAAACTTTATCAAATACAATGATGAAGGAAGCTCGAACGCATATCTTGTCATCTTCTATTTTGAGTACCTCCTATTACAATCTTGGCCTCACACAATACTACATAATTTTCCTATGTTCTTAAAAGGAAAGGCTTTGGACTAGTATCGAACCTTACTTAGAGGTTCTATATCATCTCTTGAAGACTTGATAAACTAATTTTTCAACCACTTCAAATACAATTTAAAGCCTTATATGATCTTAGATCAACTTATGAAGGTGAGGTAGGGGCCACTTGAACTTGCCCAAAGGTTCATTCAGAGATGGAATGCAAACCTTAATGAAATTCCTAAGCCCATCTTTAAAATCCACCCTTTGGCCATCTTCAAGGGAGCAATCAATGACTTCATCAAGTCAAAGCTCTACTACATAGAACCCTAATTAATCAGCTAATAATTTTTGCAAATTAAGAACATTGAGGAGGCTATAGAGGCTAGTAATGATGCAACCTATGTGGCCTACAAAGACCAACACACTTAAAGTTGTGTGTGAAATTCTTTGAGATTCTAGAATAGTTGCTTAAAGATAATCATATTCAACATAAGAAACTATCTAAGGAAGCTTGTAAAAGGCATGATTGTCTTTGTAAGATAACTAGGGATCCAATGGAAGCAACCTAAGATGATCTAAAATTGCCAAAGTGCTTTAGACTTGACAAGTTTTGCCATTATCATCAACCATCTGGTCATGATACCAATTTTTTCCTACCATTGAAAGATGATATCTAGAAGATGATCAACTATGGAGAGATGATGTTGAATGAGACCAAATCTAAAAATCCCAACAATAACTCTTATATCATAGCCTCATTCACCATAACCAAATGATATAGTCCTCCCAAAAAATCATTTGTTGTTAAGGTACCACCAGCTAGTACTTGACCCTAGAATCTAAAGCCTAAAACAACCTTTATCATATGAGTACCACTACCTATAGCTCCAAAGGAGTCTTCTATTATACATGTTCCAGCTTTAGTGGCATCAACATCATGAACTAAGCAAAATGTGACCTACCCCTCTAAGGCTAGGAAACCATTTGTCATTAGGGTGCCTCTACCATCTATGAACAAAGTTGCGACAAGCCATCACCAATGCTTATCCATTGTGGTCAATAACTCAATACTAACAAGAGATATCCATTAAAAGGATGATTAAAACAACATATTATCAAACCAATAACTAAGACTTGGAAGGTACCCAACAATAAAAGACTTGGAAGCAAGCTAACCCACTGAAACCTACACCAAGATTGGCCCCATTCATGAACTCCATTGCCTAAACTACATCAACTAGTCAACCAAGGAAGAATCACAAACTGGGTATGAGCAAGGAGTCCAAGCCACATACATTAATACATGAGCCAAACATATTAGAAAAAATGGAAGAAATTAAGACTACCAAGGTTGAAAAGTTACATGCCAAGGAAAATAATTTTCTCATGACGATGGAACGAGACAAATGGTCCTTAAAGAAAAAGAACATGTCATTGAACTCATACAACCTAGTAATGACTTCTTCTCCTCATAGGAACATGCTAGCTCAAATGTTAACTTCTATGCCCATGAGTGAAGACATACTTGTTAATAAAAAATCCATTCACTTTGTCATTGAGCAAACATCACTTAGAGAAGACAAGCAGCAACCCACACTTACCTTTCATGACAGTGAAGTGAAGATTGGCCTATGATAGAGAGAATTGCTATATTCTCCTCTCCTCATTACCATATGGATTTGCTAGTATAAGTTTCATCATGTCCATGAAGATGACAAGGTAGTAACTAATATGGTTCTATTTACTATTGTTGAGAAACTAGGCCTAAGTAAAAATAGTCAGGAAACCTCTACCTTTGTGCTTAAGTCATTTCATGGATCATGAGTATAGTATGAGATTTTATCTTATTAGAATTTGTAGCTAGAGAATAGCTTTTCACATCTGCCAATTTCCTAATGATTGAGGAAACACCCAGTTTTGACCTGATCCTAGCAAGCCCATGGTTAGCCAAGCTTCAAGTGGTCTTGTCTTCTATACATTAGGAGATTTACTTACTATATGAGGATGGATAAATTATAATTCATGAGGATAACACATGTTTATCATCTATTAACAATGTCAATGTTAAATGAGGTTCAGAGGTGGAGTTTCAAGATGAACTCTCAACACATATGCTAGGATCAACAACAACAACAACAACAATGTTAATAATGCCAACTCTAAAACATTAAATGATCAATGAGAACATTTGCTACTTACCGTATCGAATAAGAGGAATGATGAAACTAGGATTGTGCATGAGAGATCCTTTGATCTATCAAAGATCAAGAAACAAATCCGTCTTAAGCTTCTTATCCCCTCTTTCATTAAAAATAGTTTACTTACATTTGTAGCTTTATATCATGTTTCCGTATTTGTTTTGTTATTGTATCCTCTCTTAAGATTATCTCATACTATGGACCTTTTGGTTTTGGTGTGTCAAAACATTAAGAAAAATGAAAAATAAGTTTGTTTGTTTATATGTGTAGTTGTTGTGCTTGCAATATAAGAACTTGGATTGATAAAGGTTATGGATAAATAACCTAGGATTCATCATGCAAAGGAAGATGAAGAAAGACATCTTTGGAAAGTAGCAAATGTCTTGGTAGAATTCAAGTGAACTCAAACAAAGATGACTTCAAAAATAGCAAGACATATTTCTCAGACAAAGATGTATTTTATAAGGCAAAGACATGTTTACAGAATGCAGACAAAGTCTAGAAAGACATCTTTCACAAGACAAAGAAGTTTTCCAAAATAAAGACTTCATAAAGACATCTTTCAGGAAAAAAAGACATCTTCCCAGAATTGAAGAGAAATTTAGAGAGACATCTTAGGCATGAGAAAGACGGCTCCCATGATTGTTAGTGACCATTAGCTAGCCATTGCATAAATTTCAAGAAGGATTTAGAAACATAGGAACTATAAGAAGAGTTGATGTGTATTGGGAAATGTGCAAGCCTTATTGTATTTATTGTACAATCATTTGTAATCATTAAATTCTATATTGCTCCTCATTGCTTTATCATTTTGGCATTGTAAAGTGTGCTGTACCTAACTATACAAGGATCAAAAAATTAAGTTGCAATTATCCCTTGTAATTCTTATTCTTGTTGCCTTGTAGTGTTGATGTGCTTGTGCTTGTTGGGATCCTATAGGATTGAGTTGTTGGTGTTATGGTACAACACTTTGATGTGGAGCTCAAGATTGTAAAGGTTATGAAAGCCTGGAAACCACATTTCCAAGCCTAATGAGACCTTGCAAGGTTGAGTGATTGGTGCTATGTTACAATACTTTGAAGTGGGAATTGAAGACTATACAGGGTGTGGGGTCTTCACCACATTTTGAGAGCAATAAAGTTTCGAGGTGTGCTAGTGATCTATCCTTTGAGTGTGGACTACCCAAGTTGTGGAGCCATGTTAAATTCAATGTGTGTGCTTTTGTGTTACAAAGTTGAGGTATATGATTTTTATAGTTTTTATGTTTTATCTCCTATGCTAATGAAGTGAAGGGTGAAGAGACTAATTAACTAACTTTAACTAATTAAATAAGCATTAATTAACCTAGCATCAGCATTCGTTCCCACTTACCATTCACACCTTGAACCAATGCAGCCTTGGTTACCAAATGCTATTCGTTGCTAGGATCACCAAGCGTAATGCACATGCTCGAAGTGGTTGTACTGAATGCACTTAACTACGGGAGAAGGGTTGAGAGAGATTTAATGAACTAATAAATTATTTAAATGATAAACAATAAATAAAGTCCTATTTAGCCTATTTAGCTTAGTCCATGCACTGCAAGGTTTATCCAAAAGTTCATCTTTATTGCTATACATAAACTTGTGTTCAGGTACAATATTTGCTCGAATAAAGATCCGTTCACTTTGGAGTTCCTACTGCGGGAACATGGAAATTATTCTATCTTTGAAGAGGTAAAACTGCCAGAGTTTCACTATGGTCTAGCCTAGGATGAGAAACAAAGGAGAGTCACCTCTTATTTATAGACTTGGTGGTGCACTGCGATATTGTGGGGGACGACATGATATCGCGTACGCGATATCACGAGGGATGCGATATCACGGCGGATGCAATATCACATATGTGATATCATGGCCCATGTGATATCACATCCCATCATACCCCCATGATTGAATGAAAACTCACCCTTGAGTTCCTTACAAAATATTGGGAAGGTATGGGATTATTGACTTGAATGGAACTAATGGTGAATAGGATGACATGTGAACGGATCATCATTACAAGACACAACAAAACTAGTGTTCATGACAACAAGAGTGAACACCTTATACATTTGACATCAGGCCATATTTGGTAGCTGAGAGAGAAGAGAGAAGAGAGAAGAGGTCTACTACTGCCAACGCCAATATTGCACCTTTCGCTATTCATTCGTAAACGTGCCATCGATCTCGTTCCTTGCATAGCTACTTCAGCAACGATCCATTCCAAGTGTTCCCTCTAGATCCAATCTATTGTTTCATGATTGCCATCTGCACACACAACACACTCTTTGTATTAGCAAGGGTAAATGAATCACAATGCAGTTAATACCATGCTTCGGTAAAAGGTCCATTGCTTGGGTTGTGGTATGGGTGATACGGATCTAGAGATATACGAATGATGACTACCAAAGATGTAGGGGTTAGGAGAAAATTGAAAAAATTGGTCCAGGATCCTCATGACTAAGAGTGAACCTCTGGTAGCAAAAGAATGGAGAAAGAACAAGAACAAGAAAGATGGAGAAAAAGAGACAACTATCACGTTGATGAAGTGGATGCCAAGATGGAAATAAACAAAAGAAAATGAATTACAAAAATGTTAAGGAAAAGAATTTAATGGATGCACCACATAGGAATGCCGGTGGGTCCTCCCCAAAGTAGGCTCATGCGCTTAATGCCCTGACAAACCCACATTCAAAGAGTCTGTAGGCTCTAGAATGTCGTTTGGAACAAGAGTTAAAGTCTTAACCACAAGAATTTACCAAAAAGAAAACAATGCGTCAACCAAAATATACACTAATGATACAACTACTAATGAGGTGAATAATGGAGTAAGAATGATGGAAAGAAAATGATGGAATGGAGTCTCAAAAACAAGGTGGTGTACAGCCCCTTGTGGAGTTAATGATTAATGTGACTTGGTAAATCTCATTCCAACTCCAACCTCAAAGAAACCACATCCAGTGACTTCACATCAATGCATGCGTCCAATCCATCCACTCAAAGTAACAAGAATGCATCTCCAAAGAGCCACCACCATTCTAACGAAACGAAGGAGGAGAGAATGGGAAGCGAGAAGGGCCTTAGTTAGAGGGAACATTTTTATTTTAGTTCCATAACCAGTGTTTGTAACCCAAATGATTATTTTGTCTAAGGGGTATGCTTTGAATTCTCACTATTGTTTTGTTTTTTTTCTTTATGTGTTTATGTGTGAGAACCACATCATGTAAAGACTTCTTATTTTTATTTACTCAGCTTCCCGATAATTGGGTAACATCGAAACGGTAAGAAAACTCAAGAAGAAAACATCCAAGCACCCAAGAGAATGGCCAACACAAATGGATCAAGTTCCCTTGAAGTCACACCCTTTTCAATCCTTGAGTCCTTCCTTAGTTTGAGAAGTGCCCAGTCACTGATTCGTTAAAGTTCTTATTATTGAGAAGGAGACTGTATAGTTCCAAGCCAAGAGAGACCATAGAAATTTGTGGATGTATGGGTGATGTGGAGTCATTGCTTGTCATATCAAAAGAAATATACCTTAGTATCATCATCATAACTTAAAGGTAAAAACCAACATTAGCAATCAATAGGAAAATAGTTCATACCATCATAAAGAACACTTATTAAATGACAAACTTGAAAAGATGGATAACACACACACACACAAAAATGAAAAAGTATAACGATGTTGTAGAACAAAAATAAGAAAAGTTAAAGAAATTTGTAAAACAAAAATGTGTAAAAAAAACTAAAAAGAATTGAGGGCCTCCAATGATCAGCATAGGTGGCCATCTTCCCCATGATTGAATGGAAAGGGAGAGATCCGAAATATAGAACGTCTATTTGAATTTCTCAGAAGTGTC